>CAWTZC010001290.1:0-21574 GCA_963919715.1 Microtus obscurus
AGATTCATAATGCTTGTCTTGAATCAGTTAATTCAATATGTTTATACAGCCCCTCCCCTCAAAAGGTCTCACCAGTATAACTCACGGACAGACTAAAACATATGAATCTTTGCTGAGGTAGTTTTGATTCTGTACTACTATTAGGCCTCAAGGCAGAGACTATTTGTATCTGATCAGAAAAAACCCACATTTTAGTTTTTCTCATTGTTTAAATACCAAACTCTAGGAAGAATGTTGTCATGTCTTACTTTTGAATTCAACTGAAGTGTGTCATTACATTCTGTGGAGGACTAGTCCTGGCATTGGAGAGCACTGCCCCGGACACACCCCAATATCACAGAATCAGCCACAAGACTTTTGAGGAAACCAAAACATTTATATATGAATCCCCGAGCCACTTGCATAAAATGGCATACTGCTACATAGAACCCACACATACATGCCCAAATGCTTCAAAAAACCTTTATATTACTTACAATGTTTAGTATAATGTATTCATTATATGAATAGCTGTTAGACTGTTTATTTAAAAAATGTCAGAAATATATCTATACATGTTCAGTACGAACATTTTTTCAAATGTTTTTGTCAGTGATTGGTTGAATGCAAAAATTCAGAATTCTTCTGTATATTCAAATGTTATTTCAATTAATTCAAGCTAATTTAGTTGTCTTCTAGACTGTAGGAAATGTTTCTCTATATCCTAACCCTAACCCAAACCTAATTCCTGACAGCTTCTTGATCAACAGTGTTTAGTGTGCAAAGGAATTTGTATTCTAATTTTATAGACAAATTGTTTATTCTCACATTCAGAAATCAGTTCAGAACCAAAAATCACATTTGTTCTGGTAACCATGGTAGAAATTTATAAGTTATACTAAGTAAAAATGATTCAAATCATTTCTTACATCTCACCCCCCCCCAAAAAAAAACACTGTGATCTAAACATTTTATGCAATGTGGAGATGCTCCAACAACTTCCCCACTGCTGTTCTCAACAGAATTCAGGACTCCCAACACTTAGGTGGATACTTACTATGCTAGGCCTTGTGGAATTCTAGAGAACATGAAGAAACTTACAGAAACAAAGATCTAAGGAACTATCTGTGTTCTGAGAGGATTGTGGACTAGAGAAGCAGAGGAAACAGACTCAGATACTTGGAATTTTGAGAAGATGAAATGAGAGTTCTTAGAAATCGATACAAAGTAAGCCAAGGTGATGAGACAGAAGACCTGGCCTGTGTGAATAGTCCAGGTGGGCAGCCTAAGGTAGCTTAGTAAGGGAAGGAAACAGCTGCTCTCACCCAGTGTCCCTCAGCTATATTCTCATAGCACACTTTCAGTGAAACAAGCAGGGATGGCATAAAAGAATTCACAGCAGTGGAGGAAGGGCACTAGGAGGAGTGGGGGGAAGCGAGACTTCGCTGAGGAGAAGGAAAGAGAGAGAGAAAGGGAGGGAGGAAGAAAGGAAGGAGGAAGGAAGGAGAAAGAGAGATGCAGAGGCAGAGATGGAAGAAGGGAGACATGGAGGAAGGGATAAAAGGAAAGATAAAGAGAGAAAGAAAGGCGAGAGAGAGAGAGAGAGACTCTCACAGCGCAGTGCCTTAGAGGAGAAGCACAGGAATTTAATATTTTCCACTCCCTGACATTATGTACAATATCGGCTATTTGATAAGATACATCTGGGGTAGAGAACACTCTGCTAGGGACCTGAGAAACCTCAACTTAGAACATTTATTGAAATTCATTTTCTGAGGACAAAAGAGAAGCAGTACTAAGTTGGCCATGGTTGTCGCTGTCCAGCCTACATTCTTCTCTGTTAGTTAAACAAACATGAATTTGCAGGTCTTTTAGAAATTGTTACTGAAAAACAGCAAATTGTCCAGACTGACTGCTTTGGTTTTTTTTTTTGTTTTTTTTTTTTTTTTTTTGTCGAGACAGAGTTTCTCTGTGGTTTTGGAGCCTGTCCTGGAACTAGCTCTGTAGACCAGGCTGGTCTCCAACTCACAGAGATCCGCCTGCCTCTGCCTCCCGAGTGCTGGGATTAAAGGCATGTTCCACCATCGCCCAGCCAGACATTTTGTTGCTCATTCAACAACTTTATTTTGTTAATAGTTAAGCTGCTTAGTTAATGTTGAACAGTGAGGATGATCTATTTGTTCGTGTGTCCTTTATTCTCCAGCAAATGTGCAAGCCTCTTTCAGACCAAGAGTTTTGCTACTTCATCTCTGTGCACTAAGAGAAGAGAACCTGATGAGACCCACAGCCAAGCACAGAAACCTGGGGTGTGAAGTACCTGTCATGAATGTAAAATCTGAAGGTTGTCCTCTACCAGGAATCAAACCACAGAGCCCGATAGTTTCTGATATGATAATCCCAGACCAAAGCAAAATAATAGTTCTCTACACACATACCATATTTTATCAATGTTTATAATGTGTTGGTAGTACTTCATGGGAGGTATCCACATTATGGACTGCCTAACAGCTATAGAACATGCTGAATGTCTCCATGAAGAAATGGAGTCAGGACTGGAATATAATTCTGTGAGATTCCAAATCCTCGTCCTTAACTGTGACTTTATGCTTCATCTCACATCCTGATGGTGATGGTGACAATCAGTGTGTGCGCTAAATCATGCCTCGTGTCCATGGGACCACTTTCTACATAGAACACATCAAGAAGCAGAGTTAATGTTTCCAGTTATAAATCAGTGAGCCTTGGTTGTATACTTGTTCCCAGTTTGTGTCTAAGAGGGGAATCATCTAGGCAGGCTCTAAGTGCTCCTTTGTGCAAATTGGTCCCCAGACAGCAGAAGCAGCTCGATTTGTTCCTGCCTTCTGTACATTCACCATTGAAAATGGCACCTCTGACAAAGCCCACAGGTAGCAGTATGGGTCTGAAGAGAATGACAGTGTCATTGTATATGACAGGAGCAAAGGCATTAAAGAAAAAGTTGTTTAAGGTCTAAGCCTATGCCCAGGAAATCTGGGTAGCTGCTGCTCTGCTAAAACAAGTAATAGACTGAATGAAAGAATAAAACTGAAAAGTTGGTTTAGGAAACATAGAAAGAAAAGGTGAAGAAGGAGGAAGTAGGAGCACGGCAGAATATGCAGGAAATGAGCAAGGGAAAAGGGGGCGATGGTGAAAAATTCAAAGGAGGCAGAGAAGAAATGAGGGTGGGAATGAGGAAAACAGATGGAGGGAAGAAAGGAAGAGAGATTCCAGGAAATCAAGGGGTACAGCAAGTAAGGAGGAGATGCAGAGGCCATGGAAGCCCGAGGGTGAGCTTCCCCACTGTCTCCACGATAGATTTACCACATCGCTCAGCACCTGGAGAGTGGAGTACTTGCCCACGAATATGAGTCACTACAGCATGGAGAGACTAAAATATAAAAGTCCATTTGGGGAAATAAGTCTATGTTGCACATGGGTATTCATTATTACTTAAGAGTGAGCCTATGTTAAAAACAACTTTTCCTCAAAAGGAAATTGACTTAACTCTAAAAGTAGTCTACAATGATAAGTAAATATCCATTCCATCATAATAAATGTATGGTCATACCTTCCTTCTCCCTGAGCGAAACCATAAAATGAGTAGGAAGTGTTTTTAAATCATATTTTAGGCATAGAGATTTATTATATTTACATATCAATCTTATATAAACCTAAAATTAAGAATATTCATATATAACAAAATAATAATAAGTTGAATATGTGCGTGTTTGACATAAGAAAAGGAAATACAGAAACTGAAATAAATTTCTGAATCATAGAGAAAAGACATAAAGAAAAGAAGCCGCTGAGCCACGTAGGAAATCTGCTATGAAGGATGTACAAAAGCACAAGTACAGACAAAGGGCAGGAGCAAGTCCATAGAAACTGTACTCAGAAGCAGGAAAGTAGATTTGCTTGGACGATTCATTAGCAAGCAGCTTCTGAATAAGACACCAACAACAAGCAGAGCTGTGTCCAGTCATACACCAATATAAGTATTACATTTTTCAGGACAGACTTTGGGTAGACTGGACACATGGAAGAACAGAAGGAATTTCTGATGAGAAGATCATTGCAAACTTTTAGATACAGCCCATACCTCTCAGTGGACTTAGGAAAACAGTAAATGATGCAGGCCATGCTTCAGGAAAAACGTAGGACAAGCAACAGAGAGCCCAGTAGAGAACTCGAAACATAATGTGGCACCCCACAATGTTGTGAATATGATACTCAAAGGTAAAGACTCAGAGGTACTTGCATATCCATGTTTAAAGCAGCACGGCTCACAATAGTCGGGGCATGGAACCAGCCTAGATGTCTATCAAGAGATCAATAGATTTTAAAATGTGGTGAAGCACTTCACTTACTGAGCCATTTTCCAGCACCAAGACTGTCTTGCTATGTATCCTAGGATGGTTAGCCACTCACTATGTTGCTCATACTGGTCTAAAACTTCGGAATCCTCTTGTTTTAGCCTTCCTGGTTCTTTGATACAGGTGTTTGTGTGTGCAGCACCATGACTGGTTCTAAGTCCCTTTCTTTAGCTTCTGAATGGCTATCTTCTCCTTGAACCTCGTATTCCTCCCTATGAATCTGTCTGTGTCAAGATCTGTTATATGGAGACCAGTATCATTACATTAAGGACAGTTCTAATAATGGACCTCATTGTAATCTCTTTATCCACTTTAAAAACCTAATTGTCCAAAAAGAGCAATCATCACCGATATTTTGTGTTAAGGTTCCATCATATAAATTTCAGGACAGGGCGTATAAATTAGTCTGAAACACAAAGTCAGACATGGACTTAGCCAAGGGTTTTCTGCTTTCATATGAAAAAATTAAAAATAAAGTATATTCTTTCTACAGAGGATTAGAAAAAATTTCTCCATTCTTATTCTTAGAAAGAAGTGAGTAAGAAACCATATAAGCAATTTCTTCAATACTAGTCTCATGGCAAACACAAACACATTTTATAGCATTTGTAGACTCTTCAGTGTTGGCCACTGATGTAATACTAAAACCCAGTTTAGGAAAAGTACATTTCTAAACGTGTGGGCTGACATGGTGCTTCGCCTAAGCACGGAATACATTTTTAAAGTACATAAAAGGACAGATTAATGATTTCTTTAGCAAAACCTCCATCAATCTTTTCCTTGCTAAACACTTCACAAATCTTGCCAGTAGGTTGAAGTTTTAGGATTTTTTTGAACTTAAAGTCCAATTAGTCCATGCTGTCATTTCAGAATAGACACAAATAAATTCAGTTCAACAGGCTTAACTTATCTTTCCAAAAGACAGTTTTGCTTATTGGTTAAAAGCAGGTACTCTTCATATTAAGCTGTTCCCGGTAACAGCAAGCTACCCACAAAAGGACTTGGTGCAAGATCTGTGCATGTTAGTACCCAAGCAGTGCCGGAGCAGAAAAACGATTCTTTTCTCTTTTTTCTTTTTTTTTTTCTGACTCCGCTGTCCTGAGCTTTGAGCATCACCATCACCTGCAGGAGTTGGAAATCCAGACGACAAGGACCCTGCCCAGTGAGACCCAAGATTGTATGTTTATAGAAGATTTTCCTCTTCTAGCAGTGCCCTCGCCCCACCCCCACTCATTAGCTGCTGGATCTTGAGAAGGTTATGTGACTTCTATCAACATCGCCCCCTTCTCTAAAATCTGGGTGAAGCGAGTAGATAATTTGTTTCTGGGAAGATGAATAAGGAAGGTCAGGCAGAATGCAAAGATGACATCTTTTGAATCTCTCCTCTGCACTAAGCGGTTGAGCTAGTTCTGTGAGTATCAGATGAGAGACTGATAAATGCCAGAAAGGAAAACCAAAATCCAAACAAAATAACAACAAAACCCTTGGATTAGAAGTGATGCTAGATTAGCGTTCTGAACTTGTAAAGGCATTATTGACACTCTTCCCAATCCTCGTAATCCTGTGTAGAGTCCTCTTAGGGTTTTGCGCTTCAAGACCAAGAACTGCCTGTGATACTAGAAGTAGTTCTTAGCATCTCACAAGCTATCAGGCTATTTCTACGAGAAACCATTCTTTCCATCCATTTCACAGTTAAACACTCAAAAGCTATAGGAACCTCTGTTCCAGATTACAACTGTGCAGGTTATGCAAGGCCTTCTGGGGACCTCACCTTGCCTGCTGTCTCTGGCTTCAACCCAGGAAGAACCAACCAGTCCTGAGAAGCACTGCACAGTAGGACACAGAGAAGTGCCAGACGGAGATGAAGTCAGCCAGACCTCACTGCCCCCCGCAGTTTTCCATCTGCAGCACCTTCATGTAGAGATAAAGGAGCTTTAACCTTCAATGAAGTCCCTAGTTGTCATTGTTGCAATGGGCAAGGTAGTATTGTGGCATGACTTTTTTTATACTTAGAATAATCTGCAGACTGTTAAATATCTTAATGAATACATAGTTGTTAATGGGCTTGCACAGAAATTCATCCAGGGGCAAGGACAAAATGAGTCTGCTAAGTTTACTCCTAAAATTTTATCTTCAATGTACCATGACTTTCCATAAATCTCCACATTTCACAGCATTGAAGATTGTTTCTAGATTCTACGGTTTTGTTACCAGTCAACATATATAAAGTAAAGAAACTGCTCTGTTTAAAAAAAATATTTCAAGAGGAAAGAGACATAGTCATTTGGAATTCTCAAAACCTGAAATACAATGTCAAAAAAGTTTTTTAAGGATTATCTTGAAATATTATTCAGACATAAGGAAACAAGCAAAATATGTTCTATTCATAGTCAATAAATGTAAATGGCACATTTTTTTTTAAAAAAAGCTCTTACAAAATTTAATAGTGCAGATCAGTCAACTATTGTTTCCAAGGAAAATGCTTGGATGATATTGGCTCATTTCCCAACAAAAATTTTCATTTGCTTCTGTTATCAAGTTATTATTGCTACAAGAGGCATATCTGCCAGAAATAAAATTTAAACTTTTCAAAGGTATGGAGAAAGACGTCACCCTCCTTGTGTTTTTAAACCCTTTTACATGTCATATGCAAAATAGCATAAATAACACTCACAGAGAGTGAGAAGTCAGGATAGAGGTACCCCTGAACATTTTGCAGTAAGAATCTCTTGAAATCTAAATATTATGACAGTATTTTCTACTTGAGACTACAGTGTGTCATTTTTTTTCTCTGTTGCTTTTCATCAGATTTAATCAGTCAACTTTAACAGAAAGTATCTATGTATTTCAAATGTACAACTAAATTAAGGCACATTGGTACAAAAAATATGATTATCTAATCACATAAAATTGAAATAACTCCATTTCCAATTAAAAAAAAAAAACTTGGTTGGGCTTCTAAAACAGTCCAGTAAAATGTGTACTCAAATTTAGTGCAATAATTTTTTTTCTGTTTGTTCTCAAATTAGATGTGAGATTTGTGAGCATAGTTCACATAAGTACCACCTTCAGAGATCACTGCAACTAAATATAAGGGATTTTCTAGACATGAAAAATAGGTCAATGATTTATTTTCTCAAAATAAGAAAAACTATAACAAAGAAGCTTTTCCCGTATCATATATTTAATTTGACCCTATTCTCCATCTATGTTGTTAAGAAAATACAATAAATAACACACCCTATCATAGAACAAAGAGTTAGGGTATTAGACAATAAAGGAAAAAAGTCAGTATCAGTACTGCAAAAATCAGTATTCTAATAACATTCAATGTATCTCTAAATGACACTTTCATAATTTCTGAATAGTGTAAGAAGAATGATAAGCATGCTGTGATTCTGCATGAATTCTGATTGTAGCACAGCACAAGAAAATGCCATGGTTTATCAGACTACCTGGGTTCCTGTCCCAATAATGAGGTCACCCACTTGCCTTACCTATACCTGGATAGCAGCTCTAAAGTGAGCCTAATAATCCAGCCACTGATTATAGCTATGGAGCAACTCTAGACATACGGAGTAATATTCAGACAGAAGGATGAATGAGACAGACAGAAGAGAGGGGAGAAGGAAGTTTTTGGAAATGGTCAGGCTTGAGTTAAAATTGTACTGTACCATACACAGCCAAGACTTTTGCCAAGTAGTTTGACTTCTCGCTCTCATTTTCTTTGTCTAAAACTGAAAACAGGAGAGATATTTCCAGAACTGTTAAAATGTTTGCAATAAAGTTTCCAGAATTGTTAAAAAGTATTCCATGCTACAACTATGTTAAAATCTAGTATAATTTAGGTTTTCAGTAAATGGCAGTTTTTATATCATGTGTACAAAGTTGCTTTTGGAATATGATGTGTTTTCCATATTTAGGTCACTAATATCATGCCCACATTTATGTAAAATGATAAAATTCTCTCAAGGAAGGGATTCTGTGCTGTATAGTCCACATTTATTTTCTCTACTCTTAGCCTTTCTTCTTCCCTCCTACTCTTACCTATAAACTCTTTCTACTTCTTCCATCATCTGTACAATCCATTATTTCACTTGCCATCTGATCACCAGAACAGTAATGTCTATACTTATTTAATGGCTGCTTTTTATTTTTTTTAATTTTAATGTACTCTTGAAATTCATTTTACATCCCATGCACAGTTCTCCCCCCCCTCCTCCCTCACCCCCTACCTCCTCCTCGTGCCCACCCCCATCCATTCCTCCCAAAGGGTAAGGGCTACCATGGGAAGTCAGCAAAGTCCGGCGCATTGAGTAGGGACAGAACCAAGCCCCTCCCCACTCCTGCATTAAGACTTAGTATGACATCTCACCATATGGAATGGGCTTCAATAAGCTCGCTCACACACCAGGGACAGATCCCAGTCCTGCTGCCTCACAGTTAGTACAAGGTTAACCACTGTTTCCC
Source organism: Microtus obscurus (assembly GCA_963919715.1). Taxonomy (NCBI): domain Eukaryota; kingdom Metazoa; phylum Chordata; class Mammalia; order Rodentia; family Cricetidae; genus Microtus; species Microtus obscurus. The sequence continues at coordinate 8,841 of CAWTZC010001290.1, forward strand.
ACATATGGAGGGCCTAGTTTGGTCTCATCAATGCTTCACAGCTGTTGGTCTGGAGGTCCTGAATTTCCACGAGCTTGGTTCAGCTGTCTCTGCAGATTTCTCCATCATGATCTTGATCTCCCTTGTTCGTATATTCCCTCCTCCCTCTCTTCAATTGGATTCCCAGAGCCTGGCCTGGTGCTTGGTTGTGGATCTCTGCATCTGGTTCGTTCAGTTGCTGGATGAAGGCTCTACGATGATAGTTGGGGTATTCAACAACCTGATTACAGGGGAAGGCTAGTTCGGGCTCCCTCTCCAGCATTACTAGGAGTCTTAGCTGGGATCATCTTTGTGAATTCTTGGGGATTTCCCTAGCACCAGGTTTCTCCCTAACCCCATTGAGATCTCTTTCATTCCCCTTCCACTCCAGCCCTCTCCCCCTCCAACTATCACATTAGCTCAAGGTCTCATCTCCCATCCCCTCCCTTTTACTGCCCCCCTCGCCCCCAGTTTACCCAGGAGACCTCCTCTAATTTCCCTTCCCTGGACAATTCATGTGTCTATCTTAGGGTCTTCTTTGTTACCTAGTTTCTCTGCAGCTATGGATTGTAGTCTGGTTATCCTTTCTTCATATCTAATATCCACTTAAGAGTGAGTACACACCGTGTTTATCTTTCTGAGTCTGGGTTACCTCACTCAGGATTTTTTTTTCTATTTCCATTTATTTGTTAATGGCTCCTTTTTACTAAGATTACTATTAGTTTTAAACAGCCTGGTATAATTATAACCAAATATTCTGCTCTCCAGATAGTTCCTTTATAGGTTTACAAATAAAAAAAAAACTCATTTTTAATCTATAGTGTTGTTTATGCTGAGGTCTAAATCTACATGACACTTAACACAGTTTCATAAGCAAATGCCTATTTTTAAATGAACTAGAAAAGAATTAACCTATCTCCATAAACTAAGTAAGAGCATAAATAATAACTCTGAAAACTTCTTAAGAATTATATGCTGCAGCTGATGTTCAGCAGGGGCTAAAAGCCACAGCTCCAGTGATACCCCTTCCCTAGATTGTCCATTACAGTTCAGAGAATTTGCAGGCTTCCCTGTGCCAGTAAAACACTGGAAGCAAGCAGCTTTTGTAATAGGATCATTGGCTAAAACAGAATGAGTCAATCTGATCGATAGAAATCGCACATGCAGCAAAGAGCTCTTAATGGACCTTAATCTCCATTAGGCTGAGTTGGAGGAAGTTGCAAGGGAAGGTGCATCACATTTCAGCCATTTATAGTAGCATCATGGTTTGTGCACAGCTCTCAGTGAACCAGAGTGTTCATCCTGGGCTGCTCTGGGACACCCATCAGTGGGATGGCATACCCTTGCATCACTGGTGTCCAGGAAACACTCCGGGGAATTCTCTAGAGAATTGTCTCCAAGGCTTATTAAAATTTTAGCAGGAATTCATGGTGGGTCAACCAGAAGAACATTAGCACACAAAGCATTTATGTCAGGTGTAATTAAATGTGGTCTAGAATTCCTGAGAAATGAATAAAAGGCAAAATGAATGGTTTTAAGCTTGTTACCAAAGCCCCTCGCGGTGTATTCGATGAAAAGAATGATAAAGATCAAGTTTTCCATAAAGACACAAACTTTGCCGATGATACATGAAAATATGAAGGATAATCTAATGTTTGAATATCCTAAATGTAAAATTAACTCCTCTCAATTTAATATATATTAGGTAAAGCATCATGTCACAATTCAAAAGAAAAGGAAAATTATGGACAATTTAGAAGATTACCCATTGTGCACGCATTCAGAAATTACAGCACAATACGTCCTAATTAATGTTGATTGAGGACTTTGATTTCAAATTACATGAAGTGTAATACATGGATATTGCAATGTACTTTTGCATACTTGCCTGACAAAATCCTTGATATCAGAGACCAAAATAGAGTAGTTAATAGCAGAGTGCTATACTTTTATATGTCTTTCTTTAAGTAAAATTTTGTGGTACAAATGCAAAATCAAAAAAAAAAAAGAATTTAAACATGAAAGCCCCTGGACTATGGTATTAATAAGCTTTTCCAAATGTTTCGGCTACATAGTTTGAAAAGTATGTGTTTCTCTATGCAACATCAATCATTTCAGACATAGTTGCTTTCTTTATCTTTGACCTACAGCTAATAATCATTTCTTAATTTTGTTCTTTTTGTACTTCATTATTGAGTAACAGTAAGTCTATCATCATACCTGATTTCCAGTTAGAAGAGTCATAGAAATGTATATGACATGCACTAAATGAATGAATGAATTGTGCATTTTTTGAGGACCAAAATTTACTTTAAAAAATCATTTTATGATATTTGCCTATAACAATAGTGCCATAATATGAACATTTGTTTTTATTGGATAAATTAAAAATGAGCAGATGCAATCATCTGTAATGTATGTAGATAAGGCTGTCTATTTTATAAATGTCTGAAAAACCTTTGGATACATGTCAAAAAATAAGTTCAAAACAGAAATATAAAACAAGAGCAAGGTTTTTCTGTTTGTCTGAGAACTTCCACAATGGGTATTATATCAAAATCTATGAGCTGTTCAGACACGCCACGTTTTTGTCTTCAGCTACCGGTGTCAAAAAATAGAGTTATAAAGGTTTAATGAATGTATTATTCCATTAGTAAATAGACTAAGAATGATAAAAAACAAATCAGGAACCAAATAAGTTTAATCACCCTGCGATTGAACAGAGAAAAGAAAGGAAATGTTTTATGCAAGCCAATTATCAATGTCAAAAGAACTAGTTATTAATTTGTTTTGGTTGTATTATTGTTATCTACCAACTGCCTCTATTTTGGAAAGATAGTCTTAGATGGAATGCCAAAGAAACCACAGGGATTCAATGTATGTTACTCAATGAATAAATGAATCAACCTCATTCCAAGATGATAAAGTAAAGAAGCATCAAGTTTTCATCTACTATCCAAAATATCACAGGATAAATAGTATCTGGCTACCAAAGTAAGAGGCAAGATTTTTTTTCTGTTTCATAATTATATCCCAAACTCCTTAGACCATCAGGTGGGCTTACCTTACTCCAACAAATTAGGAACTCATTCAATCCCAAGAAAGAAATTGGGGGCAGAGAAGAAACTTCTTTTGATAGAAAAGTTATTCATGTACTTTTATTCGAATGTGGATTACATTTCATTGTAGAATACATTCCCAATAATTTTCCCTTTAAACTCATTATTTACTATAAAAATAAGTAGGTTAAATCAAGTGAATCTTTTTTAGTTCCTACATATCCAGATCAATAGTTATTTATTCCTGCCATTGGAATTTTTTCTGTATATGTCATCTTAATCATAGAGAACCTAAACTCAACATTTATACATCATTCCTCGATAAACAGGAAAAGAGAAGTTGTTAGCCTATGTCTTTGTGAAATCAGTTATGATTGCAGCTAATGTAGAATGAATTGGATGCCGTCAAAATACTCTGTTACACACAACATTTTTAAGTAAAAGCAAAAAGCCCAGAGTTCAATGTGTAAATAGATTCAACTAGGAGGTTTGGGGTTCAGTTGTGAGGGTAAGCTAAGTGAAGGATTGAACAGTGTACCATTTTTGCAAAAGTTACCTATAGGTACTTGCCTCTATCAATATCTTCATCAATGAATAGACAAGGTGATTCACTTAGCCACTACGGTCTCTGCACTTGTAGATTTTAATAACTGATCCACCATGGAGCATAGAAGTCCATATACTTCAAAATATCTATCAAGCACCTAATACTTACCCAGCTGTGTGCCCTCTTACTACAATGAAGACTGTTCTGGAAAGTCATGTCCACTAGTGCAATAGTGGCACAGCATCATGGGTTAGCCAACCACTTCATCATTAAACGTAACGACTTCTCCACAAGTGGAAACCCATATCTGGCACCATTATCAGGGACAAGAACCTGTGGCTAGTCACATCACACACTTTAAGGGAGAGCCCTAATATTATTCGGCTAAATTAACATAGTGTTAAATAGATGCCTCATGACTTACTGTTATACCATAGGGCAGTGGCTATTTCAGCCTTCATTAGAGAAGTTTACTTAGAAAATAGAAATAACCTGTATGTCTACCAGCTGATCAAGGAATGATGAAATTGTGGTATACTTACACAAAATTGAATATTATTTGACTATTAAGGAAAACAAACTCACAAAATTCACAGGTAAATTAATGAAGCTGGAAACAACCATTCTGAGTGTGGTAACCAGACACAGGAAGACAAATTGCATGTATTCTCTCATTTGTGGATATTAGCTTAGAATCTTCAGACGTGTGTATTTTGTTTGAAATATCCACAGCAGTCAGGAAATTTATAAGGGCCATAGGGTGGTAAACGACTAAGGGTAAGATGCTAGAACACAGTGGTATAAGGGTTAAATGGAACATGGCATCAGAAAGGTTAGATTGTTGCTAAAGAGAGGAGGGAAAAGAGAAGAAGGAAGTAAAAGGGGGATGAATAATACTAAAGAGCTTTTGAAAAGGTCATATAGAAATCTACTATAGAAGCTTATATATATATATATATATATATATATATATATATATATATATATATATATATGGATATACATACAAAAATAGACAAATAAAATGAATTAAAATGGTGGTGCCAACTGATGAAGTGACAATGACCCTGCTGGTCCCTACAGGTTTACGCAAAACATGTACAGCATTAGGAATGGGCTACTTCTTTTTGAGTTATTGGCCAATGAGGTCTTACATACCCCAAAATATACTGGACAATTATCAATGTTCTTCTGTACCATTCGAAACTTGATGACAAGAACATGTTGTCAAGGGTACTCAAATACTCTGTATTTAAAATTAACACAGGGATTTACAACTGACCAAAGAGCAGGGACTAAGATAATACTCAGCCCCAAAGAGCAGAATCATACAGCCCCCTACCTCAGAAATTATTACAGAAGAGAAGATAAAATGATTATAACTGCAGAGACAGCATATGATCGTCAGGAAGCAGTGTCTTAAAGACACAGTAGGCCATTGCACATATGAGCTCACAGCAGTTGTGACAACATGCCCAAGATTTGTACAGACAAAATCTCAGCATGAGAGGAAAAAAGGGTGGTGGGCATAAAATCACACCCCTAGCTGAGGGAGCTGCACCAAATAGCTGACAGGAAAGAGGAAAAATTAGTTTTCTTTAAGACTATAGACCCAGATAAGAAGACCATGCTACAGCAAAAGGCTATGCATCCAAGACGATTTGGGTACAAGACAAGCTGGGCTTGATGGGTTTTAAAAAAATAAAGAGGAAGAAAGTTGGATAACTGAGAAAAGGAGAATATCTGGGAGAACATAGTGTTGGGGGTAAAGTGTATTAGAGCACATTGTAAGAAATTATAAAATAACAAAATATATGTGGTGTTATTAAAAAATAACTTAAGTAAAGTTATTTTTTTAAATCTACCTTATTAAACATATCTAAGTCAATAAATATAATCCACCATATAAAGAAACTGAAAGAAAAAAACATGATCATCATATTCAATGCAGAAAAAGCTTTTTGACAAAATCCAACACCCTTGCATGATAAAAAAGTCCTGGAGCAATTAGGGATACAAGGGACATACCATAACATAATAAAGAAAGTTTACAGCAGGCCCATAGCCAACATCAACTGAAATGAGAGAAATTCAAAGCAGTTCCACTAAAATCAAGAACATTACATGATTGTTTACTTTCTCCATGCCTATTCCAGATCGTACTTGAAGTCTTAACTAGAACAAAAAGACAAGTGATGGAGATCAAGGGGAAACCAAACTGAAAGAAAGAAGTCAAGGTATCTTTATTTGTCCAATGATACAAAGTGACCTGGAAAAATTCCACCATATATCTCCCCATAGCTGATAAACAGCAAAGGGACTGGTAGAAAATTAACTAAATATATATATATATATATATATCAAGAACCGTCCTAAATATATATAAATACAAATGACAGACAGACTGGAAAAGAAATCATAAAAAAATATGTTGGGCCCTTTGTTCGCGGGACGCCCAGGCAGCGGGGAGATCGGATCCGGGTGCCAGGAGGGCCATCGCTGGGGTGAGTGAGTTTCTGGCCGTGGCGGCAGCCCGGGACAGGGAGCTTCAGACGTTCCCCCACCCTCTGCACTTCTGGGTCAGTCTGCGGGGCTGTAATCCTTGATACCTCTTCTCATTCCTGTCCCACCCAACTTGCATCCAAGGCCCCTCCCGCACTACCCCTCCCAGCCCCCCTCCCCCTCTTTGAACCCACAACAGCTCCCAGCTCAGCCCGTTTGGGCGCTGGGACAGGTCCGAATTGGGAGGGCATTTCGGGAGGGTGGTGGCTCCTTTGTCTAGGGGGGCCGAAGCCTGCACCAAGCAGGGAAGGCCTTTGTTCAACGGGACGCCTTGGCAGCAGTGGGAGATCGGATCCGGGTGCCAGGAGGGCGATCGGGCTGGGGTGAGTGAGTTTCATCGCGCGGCAGCTCGGGAGCAGGGAGCTCAGACGTTCCCCACCCCTCCTGCACTTCTGGTCAGTCTGGGCAATGTAATCCCCTTGATACCTCTTCTCCATTCCTGTCCCACCCAGCTTGCATCCATGGCCCTCCCCATACCTCTGACCCCCTCCTCTTTGAACCACACAACAGCTCCCCAGCTCAGCCCGTTTGGGCGCTGGGACAGGGTCCCGAATGGGGAGGGCATTCTGGGGAGGGTGGTGGTTCCTTTGTCTAGGTGGCCGGGCTCAAGTGGGGTTGTCCCTTTGTTCGCGAGAGACCCCAGCAGCAGGGAGACCAGATCCGGGTGCCAGGAGAGACATCACTGGGGGTGGTTGCTGAGGAGTCCCATCTGGATGGTTGTCCATGTTTGGGTAGCTGAGGAGTTCAAGCTTAGCAGGACGGTCCCTGCTTCTACACTGAAAGAGATGTACACCCAGAGACTCAGGCACAGCAAAGACAGGACCAGACACCAGGCCTCTCTTGGCTTCATTTCAAGTAGGAGATGGGAAGGCGCTTAATCTGCAAGAATTCCTCCAACAACCTGAAAGGCAACAGACATCACCAGAACCCAGGGATCCCAAAAATAAGAAGAATTGTACACCCTACTCCAGAAGTAGAAGAAATCGACTCAAAAGTGAATTATTTGAAAAATAATGAAGAAGACCTTTAAACAGGAGGTGAAAAACTGATAACAATTAGAGATTACAAACAAAAAGGTAGAGGAAATGAATAAATCGCTCAAAGATACCCAAGAAAACCAAGAGAAACAAGAAAATGCAATTAAACAGGTAAGGAAAATGGTTCAAGACCTGAAGAATGAAATGGAAGTAATGAAGAAAACTCAAACCGAGGGAAGGTTGAGATGGAAAATCTGGGGTAATCTAACAGGAACTACAGAGACAAGTACTACCAACAGATTACAAGAATGAAGAAAAAGAATGTAGATGGATACATAAAAATTAACACACTGATCAAAGAAAACAGCAAAATCCAATAAATTCTCATCACAAAACATTTAGGAAAAACACAAAAAAAGAAAAACCTAAGAATAATTGGGGTAGAAGAAGGTGAATTAGCCCAGTGATTCAGAAAATATATTTAATAAAATTATAGAAGAAAACTCTCCCCCAACCTAAAGAAAGATATTCCTTTTGAAGGTTCAAGAAGTATACAGAATAACCAAATAGACTGGACCAAAAAAAAACATCTCCTCCATATAATAATGTATACAAAACATACAGAATAAAGAAAGAATATTAAGAGAGCTGTAAAAAAAGTTACTTTATAAAGGTAAACCTATAGACTTACACCTGACTGGCCCTATGGAAACCAGAAATAGAAGTTGGATAGATATAATGCAGAAGCTAAGAGAACATAGATGCAAGCTCAGACTACTATACCCAGCCAAGCTATATTCACTATAAATGGAGAAAACAAAATTTTCAGGATAAAAACAAATTTAAACAATGGAATAAAATCAGCCTCTTACAGAAAGAAAGAAGGAAAATCACAAACCAAGGAGACCAACAATGACCACAAACAAACATCTAGACACCCTTAACCAGCACAACTAAAAGAAGGCAAACACACAAACTTATGACTAAAAAAGCAACCGGAGTTAGCAACCACTGGTCATTAATATCCCTTAATGTCAATGGACTCAACTCACCTATATAAAAAGGCACAGGCTAAGAGATTGGGATAGAAACAGGATCCAACATTCTGCTGTTTACAAGAAACACACCTCAACCACAAAGACAGGCACCTACTTAGAGTAAAGGGATGGGAAAAAGGTTATCAAGCAAAATGGACCAAGAAACAAGCAGGTGTGGCATACTAATTTCTCAACAAAAGTTGACTTGGAAACTTAAATCAATCAGAAGAGATGGAAGGATATTTTATATCATAACAGTGGTATAATTTGATCAGAGATGAGGTTAATGAATATTTATGCCCCTAATATAAAAAGCACCCACAATGTAAAAGAAACACTATAAAACTCAAGATAAAGCACACACTAATAGTAGGAGATCTCAACACTCTCTTTCACTAATGGACAGGTAATAGACAGAAACCTAACAGAGAAATAAGAGAATTAATGGGAGGATTGAATTAAATGGATTTAACAGAATGAACATTCACCAATAATAGGAAAGAATATACCTTTTTCTCTGCAGTCATGGAACCCTCTCAAAAATTGACCACATCCCCCGGTAACAAAGCAAACTTCCACAGTTACAAAAAAATATCATAAATCACCGTGTTTATCAGATCATCACTGTGACCAAAGTTCGAATTCAACAAACAATGCTACCCCCAGAAAGCTCACAAACCATGGTAAAATTGAATAGTCAATCACGTTGACCCACACCTGGACTCAAAGAGAAAGAAAGAAAGAAATTAAATTTCCTTGAATTAATTGGAAAATAAAGAAATCAACATATAAACTTATGGGACATTTTGACAGTAGGGGAAAGTTATAGCCTTAGGCCCATGTAAAGAAAAAAGAGAAAAGCATACATTGGAGACTTAACAGCCCATCTGAAAGCTTAGAAAAAAAGAAGCAGACTCACCTAGGAGGAGAAGACTGGAAATAGTCAAACTGAGGGCTGAAATCAACAAAATAGAAACACAGAAAACAATCCAAAGAATCCTAATGAAACAAAAAGTTGGTGGAAAATAACAAAATTGATAAACTTCCCATCCAAACTAATCAAATCACAGAGAGAGAATTTTGCAAATTAATAAGATCAGAAATGAAAAGGGGGGACATAACCACAGACATAGAGGAAATTCAGAGAATCATTAGATCTTACAACAAAAGCCTGTATGCCATAAAACTGGATAATGTAAAAGAAAAGGACACTTTTTTAGATAAATATCATATACCAAAGTTAAATCAGGACCAGGTGAAATTAAATAGACCTGTAGAAGAATTAGAAGTGATAAAAACCCACAAAAAAAGCCCAGGACCAGACGGTTTAAAAATGGAATCTCTACAGAATTTCCAAGAGGACCTAATATCTATACTCTTAAGAAGAGTTTCACAATATAGAAACAGAAGAGTATTGCCAACTTAGAAGCAATTTCTGCCACTCTGATACCAAAACCACACAAAGACTCAACCAAGAAAGAGAATTACAGGCCAATCTCACTCATGAACATTGACGCAAAAATCCTCAACAAAATATGGCAAACCAATCCAAGAACACATTAGAAAAATTATCCATTATGATCAAGTAGGCTTCATCTAGAGATGCAAGGCTGGTTCAACATACGAAAAATCTATCAAGTAATCATCATATAAATAGAAACTCAAAGAAAAAACCAATGACTATATTTCATTAGATGCTGAAAAAAGCTTTTGATAAAATTAAATATCCCTTTATGATAAAAGTTTGGAGAGATTAGGGAACAGTTTGGAATACTTGTAAATATAATAAAAGCTATTTATAGCAAACCGAATAAGCAACATCAAACTAAACGGAGAGAAACCCAAACATCCCACTTAAATTGGGAACACGTACAAGGCTGTCACTCTCTCCATACCTCTTCAATATAGTGCTTGGAAGTTTTAGCAATAGGCAATAAGACAAACATAAGGGGATAAGGGATTATGAAAGGAAGAGGAAAATTTGAGATGATAATGATAGTGTACATAAGGGACCCCAAAAACTCCACCAAAGAACTCCTACAGCTGATAAATTCTTAGTAAGGTGGCAAATGGATAAAGATCAACTCCAAAATACCCTGAAATAAGGATAGAAAGAGAGAGGGAAATCAGAGAAGCATTACCTTTCACAATAGCCACAAACAGCATAAAATCCGAAAAAAAAGAAGAAGGATTATTTGACAAGAACTTTAAGGCATTGAAGAAAGAAATTGAAGAGGATACCAGAAAATGGAAGGATTTTTTGCGTGGGATTGGGAGGATCAACATAGTAAAAATGTGGCAATCCTACAAAGGCAATTTATAGATTTAATGCAATCCCATCAAGATCCCATTAAAATTCCTCACTGATCTTGAAAGGACAATAATAATCAACTTTATATGGAATGACAAAAGGGCCCGGATAGCCAAAGCAATAGAATAGGGGTATTTGGAGTGGGATTAATCCCTGACTTTAAACTATTACAGAGCTTACAGTAATGAAAACAGTGTGGTATTGGCATAAAAATAGAGAAGTTGACCAATGGAATCGTGAAGAAGTATCCGGATTTTAACCCACAAACCTAATGAACACCTCATTTTCGATAAAGGGTAAAAAGGAGAAGAAAGAAAATCTTCAATAAATGGAGCTGGTACAACTGGATGTAACCTGTAGAAGAATGAAAAATAGACCCATAATCACATGCACAAAACTCAAGTCAAATGGATCAGAGACCTCAATATCAATCCGAACACACTGAACCTGATAGAAGAGAAAGTGGGAAGTACATTACAACAGATGGGCACAGGGATCGCTTAGGTATAACCATTAAGGGAACATTGAATAAATGGGACCTACTGAAACTGAGAAGCTTCTGTAAAGCAAAAGACACTGTCACTAAGACAAAAAGGCAACCCACTGACTGGGAAAAGATCTTACTAACCCCTGCAATAGACAAAGGTTGATTCCAAAATATATAAAGAACTCAAGAAACTAGATTTTTAAAATGCTAATTAACCCAATTAAAAAATGGGGCACTGATTGAAGAGAGAATTCTTCACCAGAAGAAGTTAAATGGCCAAAAGGTTCACTTAAGTATGTAGCCTCCTTAGCGATCAAGGAAATGCAAATTAAAACAACATTGAGATATCATCTTAACTGTCAGAATGGCTAAAATCAATAACACCAATGATAGCTTTTGCTGGAGAGGCTGTGGAGAAAGAGGCACCATCATTGCTGGTGGGAATGCAAACTTGTGCAACCACTTTGGAAAGAGTGTGGTGTTCAGGAAAAATTGGGATAAACCATGGACTCAGTAAGTACACTTGGGAATATACCCACGAGGTGCCGATCATATGACAAGGACATTTGTTAACTATGTTCATAGCAGCATTTATGTATAGCAGAACCTGGAAACAACCTAGATGCTCCCTCAATGGAAGAATGGATGAAGAAAGTGTGGAATATATACACATTAGAATACTATCAGCGGTAAAAACAATGATTTTGAGTAAATTTGCATGCAAATGGATGGAAATAGAAAACACTATCCTGAGTGAGGTAAATTCCAGATCATAAAAGGATGAAATATGGGATGTATCATCATATTTGGTTTCTAGAAATAAATGAAGGAGAGAGTTATAATTGATATCCTAAAGAATCTAAATAGGGAAGGTGAACCCAAAAGAAAAATACAGATAGCTATCCCCCTGGATATGGGAAGTAGACGAGATTGCCGAGCAAAGAACGGGGATCTTGGGGGTGAGGGTGGGGGGGGGTAAGGGGAGAAGGGGAGAGAAATGTGAGGAGGGGAGGGTGGGGGGAACTTGGGGAAACAGGATGATTGGGATAAAGGAAGGTTGGTTAGGGGAACAGAGAAGCACACATCTTAATTAAGGGAAGGGCTGCATTTAGGGCTGCAAGAGATTTGAATTTAGAGGGGTCCAGGTGCTCAGGGATGTCCCAGTTAGTTCCTAGAGCTGAGGATAGGGAACCTGAAATGACCCTATCCTATAGCCATACTGATGAATATCTTGCATATCACTATAGAAATTTCATCTGCGATGGATGGAGATAGAGACAGAGACCCACACTGGAACACTGGGACTGAGCTCCCAATGTCCCAATGAGGAGCAGAAGGAGAGAGAATATGAGCAAAGAAGTCAGGACCACAAGGGGTGCGGCCACCCGTGGAGACAGTGGGGGCTGGGAATCTTTGGGGAGCTCACCAAGGCCAGCTGGACTGTGAATGGAAAAGCATGGGATAAACTGATTCTAAATCTGGCGGATAATAAGGGTCTGCTGAGAAGTTAAGACATGGCACCGGGCCTTGATCCTGCTTCACAGCCTGGCTCTGGGGGAGCCACCCAGTTTGGATGTTACCTTCTCAGAGCCCAGATGAGTGAATTTGGACTTTCCACAGCTAGGGAACGACGCTCTTCAGGCTGGAGAGGGAGGGGAGGAGGAGGGAGGAGGAGAGGAGGAGTGGGAGGGAAATGGAGGGGGGAGGAGGCTGAAATTTTTTTTTTCAATAAAAAA
>CAWTZC010001292.1:0-17431 GCA_963919715.1 Microtus obscurus
TGTTGCAGGAGGTCTTTCCGCCCCTCCAACCAATAGCTGCTGGGATACCAGCCCATTGGGCGTGGCTTCTCTCCATTCATAAAGCCTCTATTTCCTTCCTCTCGCTCTCTCTTGACTTCCTGCTGGTCTGGCGACTAGAATCTTTTTCTAGTCGTGCAGAGAGCTGTTGTCTGGGATCTGATCTGTAAGTTTTTCCTCTTTAAATAAATACTTCCCTGGTAATAGTAATCACAAACTGGTGTGGCATTGTTCGTGGATTACGCAGCTTACCTGGCGCCCGGGCGAACGTTTGGCTTTTGGGACCCCCCGGCTGCCGGCCGCAGAGTTCGCTAGGCGGAACGGGCCCTCGCTTCCTCTGCTCGGGCTTGCACGCCTTGCGGCCGATCTCTGCAACGGACAGGTGGTGGTGGCATACACTCGGGGAGGCAGAAAAGGCGGATCTCTGTGAGTTCGGCCGGACGGAGTGGTGGTGTACGCCTTTAAGTCCCAGCCCTCGGGAAGCAAGGAGACAGGCGGATTTCGGATTTCGGTGAGTTCGAGGACAGCTGGATAATAGGTAATATGGCAGTTTTTGTTTCCAAACACAGAGCTTTCACTGTTTGGGCTACCAATGACAATGTAGGTCTAATCAAGCTGCAAAATTTATACTGAGCTATGAGGATAACTTAATTTTTACTGGTTACTAGGTTTTAGTATTCTTTTGAATATTCTATCATTTAGAAAGATTATGGTACTCTCAAAGAACTCATGCAGGTCAGGAGATTCAGGAGATTCAGGAGAAATTCTGGATTCAAAAGAGGCAATAATAAACAAAATAATAAAAAGACTTGAAATGCTTGGAAAAAATGATTGGAACTGGTGAACAGAATAATAAGGCACAAGGACAGGATACAAAGCCAACTCCAGCTATTAGAACGCTTCCACCCAGGGTTTTAGCGGCATACCCTATACTTAATTCTGACAAAGCGTCAACTTCCAAAGGCTCAAAGGGAGTCAAAAATAGATGGATGCCAATAGCAATGAATGAGTCTGAAAAAGAAATTAAACAGGCTATTGTTACTTTTGGCTTACAAAATGCATATGTACAGGAAATGATAAGGACTTGGGCTTCTAATGCTAAGAGCTACCCCCTATGATTTCCATCAGTTAGTGTCTGCAAATTTAGATAAGGGACCTTCCTTGATGTTTGGAATTTATTTCAGAGAAGAATCCAAACATATGGAACAGCAAGGAGAAGAGCAAAAGGTGTCGAGGAGTTTCCCAAGGTCAATTCTTGGTGCAGGGAGAATATGCTGATCCACAAGGTCCAAGCTCTTTATGACGATGAAGTACTGCATCTATGTCACCAAGCAGCTTTAAATGCTTGGAATAGGTACAAGATCCAGCAAAAAGGGTTGAATCTACTTATACCAGAATTAGGCAGGGACAGAGAGAACCCTTTATTGACTTTTTGCAAAAGATTAATTAAGGCTCTGGACCAGTAGGGTAACAGACCGTTCTAGCAAGATACTTCTTGAATCTCTAGCGTTTGAGAATGCAAACATAGAATGCAAAAAGATAATTAGGCCTTTAAAGTCTAGATCAGCACCTATGGATGAATGGATTCAGCTTACGATCTGAATGTTGAGACATTTAGCTTCAGTGATATGAAATCTAAGGTAGGAGAAGCGATTTCCACAGCAATGAGGAGACATCAAACTGCCAGGAATTGAAAATTGGAAAATTAGGACATCTGAAAAGGGATTTTGAGCACAGAATTTCCTCAAATAATATCTCCTCTAGGAATGACAAAAATAGGGGACCTAGGCCTTCGGGTATATGTAGGAGATGCGGTAAAGGCCGTCATTGGTCCAACAGAAACCAGGTCAACAACAGACAAACAAGAGCAACCCGATACAAATCGGAAACTCCTTGAGGGGCCTCTGCGCAGGCCCCCAATCCAACAGTGGCCCAGTCATTCCCAGTCCCCAGTGGAGAAACGTGGCTCACCAAGAAGTCTAAAATCCAATTTCTGCTGTAAAAAGCAATACTAGTCTAAATGGTGAATTAGTGTGGAGGATGAGTCAAAAAACCCAGTAGGACAGAGAATCGTATATTTTTGGCAGACCTGTTAGCGACCAAAGACTAAAGCTAAAAGTCTGTATAAATGGCACTTTTATTGAAGGAAGCTATTAGACACAGGTGCGGATGTAAGTATTATTACCCCAGAATCTTGGCATCCAAGTCGGCTCTTCAAAGAGGTAGATGTTCAAGTTTTGCAGGAATTTGAACCCTATCTCGTGTAAAACAAAGCTACAAGATGGGTGGAATGCATAGGGCCTGAAGGGCAAATAGGAAGACTAAGGCCATATATAGCCAATATTGCAATAAATTTATGGGGCCGTGACCTGTTACAGCATGAATTCCCAGATTAACATTCCTGCAGTTCCAGGAATTCATAATTCTGGGAAAGATATGATGAGGTATTATGGGAAAAGGTCACCAGCCATTCAGGCTGTACAAGAACATATAGCAAATATCAAACCTTTAGAGGTACAACAGCCCTACCTTTAAAATGGCTAACTGAGAAGCCAATATGGATCAAACAGTGGCCTCTAGCGGAAGATAAATTACAGGCATTGGAACAGCTGGTGCAAGAGCAATTAGATGCTCACCATATTGAAGAATCAACCAGCCCTTGGAATTCTCCTGTGTTTGTTGTAAAAAAGAAATCCTGGTAAATGGAGAATGGTGACAGATCTAAGAGCTGTCAACAAAGTAATTCAACCTATGGGCCCACTACAATCTGGAATTCCTTTGCCTTCTCTATTACCAAAAGGGATGGCCTCTTATAGTTATTGATTTGAAAGATTGTTTTTTCACTATACCGTTACAAAAAAAGGATAGAGAAAAATTTGCCTTCACGGTGCCTACGTATAATAATTCTCAGCCTAATAGGAGATATCAATGGACTGTCCTCCCACAGGGTATGCTAAATAGTCCTACATTGTGCCAATATTTTGTAAGTAAGCCATTGGAAATAATTCGAAAACAATTTCCCAAGTCCATAATTCCTATCATTACATAGATGACATCTTATTATCAGATTCAAATAAAGATACTTTAGAAAGGATGTTTGAAGAAGTAAGAAAGTCTTGCCTAGGTGGGGATTACAAATTGCCCCTGAAAAGATTCAAAGAGGAAATTCTATTAATTACCTAGGTTATAGAATAGGGTTAGAGAAAATTAAAACACAAAAGGCACAAATTAGGAGAGACCGGTTAAAGACTCTTAATGACTTCCAAAGATTGTTGGGAGACATTTCCAGTCTACGACCAGCTGTTGGGATAACACCTGATCTAATAGTTCATTTAAACAAAACCTTAGATGGTGATAAAGATTTGAATAGTCCAAGAAAACTGACAGCTGAAGCAGAAAAGGAACTGACAATGATTGAGGAAAAATTACAGGAAGCACATGTGGATAGGGTGAACCCAAATCTTAGCTGCATCTAGTCATATTGCCTTCCAGAATCTCTCCTACAGGGATTCTAATGCAGAGGGAAGATATTATTTTAGAATGGATATTTATACCCAATAAACCAAGTAAAAAATTAAAAACTTATGTGGAAAAAGTCTCTGAACTGATTATAAAAGGTAAGCTGAGACTTTGTCAACTAGCAGGTATAGACCCAGCAGAAATTATAGTGCCTTTTACTACTGAAGAAATAAAAAAGTTATGGGGAAGACAATGAACCGTGGCAAAGAGCTTGTGCTAATTTTTTGGGGAGAAATTAATAGCAACTATCCCAAAAGTGGTAGACTTAACCTTATAAAGAGAACTTCTTGGATTCTTCCCTAAAATTGTACGTGATGCTCCAATAACTGGAGCCCGTACGTTCTATACTGATGCAAATAAATCAGGGAAAGCAGGTTACAAGTCAGATGAATTGAGTAAGGTGGAACAAAGCCCTTATAATTCTGTCAGAAGGCAGAATTATATGCCATTCTTATGGTGCTAAGGGATTTTAAAGAACCTCTTAATATAGTTACAGATTCACAATATGCAGAAAAGAGTTATCTTGCATATTGAAACCGCTGAATTTATACCAGATGACACAGAGTTGACTTCATTGTTTATCCAGGTACAGGACATAATCAGGAACAGGCTTTGTCCGATGTACATAACACACATCCGGTCCCATACAGGTCTGCCTGGTCCTCTAGCACAAGGCAACGCTGAGATTGATCAATTATTGATTGGAAGCGTGTTGCAGGCCTCGGAATTTCATAAAAGCATCATGTCAATAGTAAAGGTCTAAAGAAAGAATTTTCCATTACTTGGCAACAAGCTAAGGACATTATAAAGAGATGTCCTACTTGTTCTTTCTATAATCAAACACCGTTGCCTGCAGGGAGTAACCCAAAGGGTACTAAGAGAAATGAAATCTGGCAGATGGATGTATTCCACTTTATGGAATTTGGTAAATTAAAATACCTGTACACCACACCATAGACACGTATTCAGGTTTTCAATGGGCTACTGCCCTTAGCTCAGAAAAGGCAGATTCAGTAATCACACATTTATTGGAAGTTATGGCCATCATGGGTATACCTGCACAAATAAAGACAGATAATGGTCCAGCATATGTATCTAAGAAAATGAAACTTTTTGATTATTATAATATAAAACACATTACAGGTATACCAAATAATCCTACAGGTCAGGCAGTTATAGAAAGATCAAATCGTACTATAAAGGATATGCTGAACAAACAGAAAGGGACCGAAAATACCCCCAGAAATAGATTACATAATGCTTTATTAACCCTGAATTTTCTTAACGCTAATGAGAAAGGAACGACAGCAGCAGAAAGACATTGGATAATTGGAAAAGTCTGCTGAACTAAATCAACCGATTTATTTCAAAGATGTGCTGACCTCTCAATGGAAGCCAGGAGATGTGCTACGTTGGGGAAGGGGTTTTGCTCTTGTTTCCACAGGAGAAGAAAAATTGTGGATACCATCAAAATTAATAAAGTTTTCGATTTGAAGAGGAGAAACCTCTTGGAAAGGAGAAATGACAACTCATCCACAACGATATTCATACAGGTGGTAAGAAAAACATATAGAATGGGGGGCAGGGTTCTGTTCTTACCTCTCCACAGGAAAACACTCACCTTTGAAAAATTCAAGGGACCCCTGGATATTTGGATACTGACAGATGGAAAAATACCTGCCCAATAGGAAATATCAAGAAAACTGAATGGGTAGGTAACACATACTAAACCATACTTCTAAATTTATAAAGCTGGTTTTGAAGTTGGACTCTGGCTCAGTCCCGCTCAATTCCAAGCCTGTTATTAAGAGAAAAACCCAGAGTTTCTGGAGGTTCTGTCTCATGTCAAGAGCCATGATATGGGACAGAAAGAAATATGAGTTTAGAAAACATCTTTTTGCTTTTCTTCATATCTATCATACTTTTCAT
The DNA here is from genome assembly GCA_963919715.1 of Microtus obscurus. Classification (NCBI taxonomy): domain Eukaryota; kingdom Metazoa; phylum Chordata; class Mammalia; order Rodentia; family Cricetidae; genus Microtus; species Microtus obscurus. Next base: position 5,467 of record CAWTZC010001292.1, read on the forward strand.
TGAATATATCTATCATGCCTTTCATTGAATATATGTATATATATATGCCTATATATGTCTATATGATTAATGTTTAAGTTTTTTACAATAATCAATGAGTCTTTTCTGAAGTGACATTTGAAGTTTCCAGGAAGAAGATGGGGCCCCACAACAACAACTCTACCTGGTTGATATGACGTCATGATACTGATAGCTACTACAAGACCTGTTTTGGGTACCAGCTGCACAAGAAGATCCCAACTTGGTTAGCTGAAATGGTGCACATCTTGTACAACATTCTGGCCAGACCTCCACAAAATACTCAGAGACTATTTGCAATTTTAAAAGACGATTGATCTTGAAATTTAACCATCATTTTGCTTTTCACAGGATCCCCCAGAAAGAACGTCGCCCCCATGACAGCTGGAAGTAATTCTAGAGGCCGCGTCCCCTCTCCCAGTAAAGTTTGCCCCTGGGTTTAGGGACATCATTTAGGGGTTGGGAAGTTGGGGGAGGAATTTTATAAGCTCAGGGATCATTTTGGAAAAAAAAAAAAGAGGGTGATGGGATAATAGATTTGTAATTGTGAGTTACAATTTTTAGACAAACATATTGGTATTGACAAACTTGTATATTGATACAAAGTTAAATTATATTGACTATTGTATGCATGCATGTTTCTACCTCTGTTTTAAAAATATTTTTTATGTATTGACATATATTGTATCGATATTTACCATATTGCAATGTGTATATTTGTACATTGTTTATATTTGGAGGTCATTATCCTCATTTGTTACACAGATGTTTATTGTCTTAGTCTTTAAGTTAGATAGATATTGAGAATTATATAGATTAATAGTCATCTAAGTTTGCCATTTATAATTAGACTAATTAGGTTATTTAGATATATAGAGATTATACTCAGTATAGATAGATGATCTTCAACCTCTGCAAAGAGCTGTAGAAAATGGCCTTTAATCTAACTCAGAGTTTTGTGGTAGTGAGACACAATTGCTCCTGGCAACACCGCTCTATTCCCGAGAGAATGTTGAGCACCAAAGACACTCCACCTGGAGCCTTTCTTTTTGACAGAACTGGCCTTGGGGCAAAGAAATGCCCATACCTCAACCACTGACAGAGATACAGAGTGTGCATCAATGGATAAAACAGGACTGTCATATCCTGCCGACACAGGGTAAGATAGTTTTGAAAAGTTGCTTGCCTTTGAAAATGGTATGTCAGTGATGTTAGGCCTTAGCCAAAGTTGGTTGCTTCAACGCTGCAAATGTGACTTTGGGTGATTGCCCAGGTAGCTAGTTGTCCCTGTGATTTGTTGCAGGTTTTGGAAGTTGTTTTACTGAACTTCCTAATTACCCAGGTAACATTATTTTCCTTCTCAGATCTTTGATGGGGTTGAAGACTATATAACTATAGTTACTTTTCTCTCATGACTTGGCCAAGTTATTTATTATACAAGTCCTAAGCTAGTTATAATAGGATATTTGTACTTATTGTATATAATTTCATAGTAGGTTTAGAACTCTCTTACTTAAACAAAAGGGGGAGGTGTTGCAGGAGGTCTTTCCGCCCCTCCAACCAATAGCTGCTGAGATACCAGCCCATTGGGGCGTGGTTTCTCTCCATTCATAAAGCCTCTATTTCCTTCCGCTCGCTCTCTCTTGACTTCCTGCTGGTCTGGCGACTAGAATCTTTTTCTAGTCGTGCAGAGAGCTGTTGTCTGGGATCTGATCTGTAAGTTTTTCCTCTTTAAATAAATACTTCCCTGGTAATAGTAATTACAAACTGGTGTGGCATTGTTCGTGGATTACGCCTTTACTGAGCTTCATAGACACAAACACACGCATGGAGTACAAAAAGTACTTTAAAGTACAAAGGAACTTTCAAATGCCTGACATCTTAACTCACAGATATGACTCTCATTCCCTCGTAACTTAGAGCAAGCTAAGTGACACCAGAATCAGTTCTTCCGCCTCCATATTGAGAGTAAATATAGTAAAGCATGTCTATGAATGAATATTTCTAAAGATAATTAATTATTTGAGACAAAGTCTCATTATGCAGCTCTGATTTGGCCTTAGATCTGTCTGGCCTCTGCCTCCCAAGTGCTGAGATTCAGAGGATGCACCACCAGGCCTAGATCTGAAAGCTAATGAACAAAGACTTAAAATAAGTGGAAGAGTTAGGAAGACAAAGGCTGAGTAGTGAACTAAAGCGACCCTAGTATAAAAGAAAGTTGTAGAATTAGTCTCAGCCAGTTTAAAAACAAGACTCAAGAAGTCCAAAGGGAGCACCAAGTAACTCCAGTGTCTATCTGAGATCAATACAGCAAAAAAAAACAGCACCCCTATTTGAATGGCTAAGAGAGAAAGGCCTGCCAATACCAAGTGTTGACAAAGCTATGAAGCAATTAAAATTCTCTGATACTATTGATGACAATTGCAAGTGGTCAAACGCCTTGGAAAATAACTTCTTAGATTCTCCAAACATCCACCTACCCTACCATGTAATCCAGCCATTCGTCCTATCTTTGAAATAATAATTACTCAAAAGAGGCGAATGTGCATAAAGATTTGTATGTGGATATTTCTGGAAGATTTCTTTGTAATAGCCACATACTGAAAATAATAATATCTTATAACTGTGTATAAAAAAAGGAAACTTATTTTTAATATTGCAATATGTAGGTTAAATAAAAAAGAACCATAAAAGATTCATGGTAGAAACACCAGGCGTTAGAAAGCTGGGCTGGGCAAACTGGAGAAGGCTGGTGTGGAATGTGTCCTACCCTGGACAGCCTTCCAGAAACTGCCATGGGCACTTTAAGAAGGGGCTGGAATTTTTTGTTTATTTGCTTGTTTGTTTTTGATTTTTTTTTTTGAGACAGGGTTTTTCTGTGTAACAGCTCTGGCTGTCCTACAACTTGCTTTGTAGACCAGGTTGGCCTCCAACTCACAGTGCTCCACCTGCCTTTGCCTCCTGAGTGTTGGGATTAAAGACAGAACCAGAATTTCTGTTGTTTATGCTACAACAGAAGGAAGTGACCACAAGCAGATGGTATTGTTTTAAACATTATTTTCCTCAGCGCATGCCTATAATTCCAGCACTTGGAAGCATGAGGTAGGAGGACAGTATTTTGGAGGCCAATCTGGATTGAACAGCAAGAGCCTGTCCTCAAAGCAAAATTAAAAGATATATTTATTTCACAGTTAAACATGACCTTCTAGCATCCATCCTTGCCTTATACAAGTCTTGCAAACCATCAAGTGCAGATGTAGCTATAAAGACCATCATAGCAAATATTGTCACATTATCACCCTACAACAGCTACTTCAGGGGTCCCTGATGATTTTAGTGAAACAAAAAAGGGTTGGGAGGAGGCAAGGTCATCTTCAAGGAGCAGAAACGGATTTCCAGTATTGTCCGACTGGTGGGATCTGCAGGATAAAGGGTTTCTTCTTTAAAATGGCCAGAGCCAAGTTGTACCAGTTCTTTAGTTTAGGGTATTTGGTGGACTCACGTAGTACATAAAAAAAAAAAAAAAAAAACCACAACAACAAAACAGACTTCTCTGATAAAGGCACCATCACCAACTGAACCAATGTCCTTCTATGCAGGAACATAGTACACGTCCTCTGCAATGGGTTCAAAGGTCAGCAGCATGCGGGCAAAGCACAGTTGATAGGCATTGAGTGTTTTCTGGAATGTGTGACAGTTTTTCTGGGGTGTGTGACAGTTTTTCTGGGGTGTGTGACAGTTTTTCTGGGGTGTGTGACAGTTGCATGGAAGCTGCGATGGAACAGAACACTGTAACTCAGTCATTTGTGCTGGATGGTAAGATCCTGGCAGGCTGTCACCAAAATGTACTTGCCAGAACTCAGAGGTGTAAAACAAACTGTCTGAAACCAATTTCTTCAGACTCCGGAATCTATATTTTCACTTGTGACACAGAAAAAAAAAAAAAACCCCAAAACCAAAAACCTGCAAGCTCATCAATTAGAGGATTTTCGTGGCTACTGTGTAAATCACTCTTCTTTCTGGGAAAAGTCAACTCTAAACCCAAACTTATTTCCAAAGACTTACCTGTTCTTTAGGATAAGAAATCGAAGCTGCATCTTTCTGCTCTCAGATGCCATGGCGTAGAGGAAAAGGGAGAGGGGAATTCTCGAGAAGAGTCCTCATCCTGGACAGATTGGCGTGACAGTGTGTTCTAGCAGGGTGTGGCTTGTGTGTCACTCTTTCACAATAATCAAAACTCGGTGGTTCCCCATGACGCTAAGACCTTCTTCTGGGCTCCCATGTGTTTATCCCGTCACCTGAGCCTCCCTTATGAAGCCATCTTGGGCAGTCACTTCTATAGCATCCATCACAGAGATGATTTTCATGCTTGGCATGGCATAACTATCCAGTCAATACCCTCTGGCCACACGAGAAATTCCAGGTCCCCTCAGACCTCTAAAGGACCACAAGAACCACTTGTACTGTTTAGGGCCCATGTCCCACCACATCTGTTCTGTGGATTAGAAGCCACACTTGCTGAAGCACCAGGTTAGCAAGGCTCCCTTGGAACTGCTTTGCCTGTATTCCTACATAGTAGGATGAATCTGACCTTAAAGTCAGTCTACAGCCAACATGACAGATCCAGACACTCCTGCCTTGCTTGTGATAGGGACAGTTCTGGGGTGGTGAGACTCAGTTTCCAGAACTTTTTGTTTGATTTCATGTCCTAGATTGACTTTCATCCCAGGCTACCCCTGTTCTTTCCCTAGGAACACTGTCAGGGCATTGGAGTGATGCTCAGAGGTTAAAAGCACGGGCTGCTTTTCCAGAGGGCCTGGGTTTCATTCCAGGCACCCATTGGTCATCCAAGCTGTCCTCCCTACAGTAAAGACTCTCATCAACCTCACCATTCAGTAACCTCTACACGCAAAGGGTAAGAAATTAAGGCTGAATCAACATTCAAAATCAACCAATATAATATATATCAAGACGCCAATCAAGAAGAAAAATAACATAATCACAAAAATTTAAGCAGAAAAAAAGCATTTCAAAAAATTCAACAACCATTCATATGAAAAATTATTAAAAAATTGGAAGAGACCAGAATGTCCTCACCTTGATAACTTATATAAACACCTATGCCATCTGGTGAAACTGAAACTCCACACCTGCTTGGTGAAAACTCCCCGCTCTCCAGCCCCTTGTGTTTTCCTTCCTGGCAGCCTTCTTGGAGTCATAGGTACCAGAACTTGGCAGCCTCTGTGTTGGGGTAACAAGGAGCCTACCCCTAGGAGGATTATGCTGACCTACCCCCCACAGACACCACAGCTCATGTTGTGTGCCACTCACTGACACTGCTAGGTCTGGCCTGTCTCATCCATTGATTTTCACAGTGCTCTGAAGCTGACTGTCCACTGTGTCTATTCCAGGAACAGAGAGACAGACTCAGGGAGGTGCAGCAACACGTACAGCCAGCATAGTTCATTTTCAGCTGCTCATTTCAACAGCTGACCTAGGGCCTGGTCAGCTCCACTGTTCACTGTACCACCGGTCATCATTGTGCCCAGGTTCTTTGAGACTCTGGCTTCAAGCATCTTTTTGTCTAGAAGCGAAGGAAGAATAACTTGCTGGTGGTATCTCTTCAGACACCCCAATTCTAGACTCTGGGCTTTGATGCTCTGAAAATCTGGTGCCTCTTAACTGGTACAATAGGGAGATGAACAGGGACTCCTGTCCCAGGTTAGCTTGTCTGGGCATAGCCCCACCAGGACAGAGAGAAGGAACGGAGGGCCCAGCAAACAAGCCAAGATTTGTGGACAGGAGACACCTCTGCCAGGTGTGCCCTGCGTTCCAGCTCTTCCCTCTGCGGGACTAAGGCACAGGTGTGTCCGGCCATTCTCAGTGAAGTAGATCTTGCTTCACACATGATCCTTAAGAGATAATCTCAAGTTGTTTTTCCAAGAATTAAAGCACTGAAAAATGGAAAACCAACACATCATCCTTTCAAAGACTGCCTACCTACTACGGCAACTCATTAAACCTATTTAAGACCTTGGGAACTTTGAAAAACTTGTAAGGAGCAGATTAGTGTGGACCTCAGTGTGGCTCCCGCCCCCAGCATCTAGGAGCATCTAGAGACACAGTCTCTAATAAAGGGCAACGTGCACGAAGTTATGCGGCCTGCAAATGATCCTCCAATGGGTGGATGGAGGAAGTTATCATCCGATTTTCACAACACTGTCAGGGTTTCAGGAGTGTGACCTCAGAGCAGTGTGAGAGAAACTTCTTGAGAATGACTGGAAACGCACCCCCCCCCCGTCAAAGACATTTTCACAAGCGAGTGTAAGAAGACCATGTGTACAGTTATGTGGGCTCACAAACCCCACCAGAGGAATTCCGGAAGTGCCAGGCTCCAGAGCTCAGCTATGCGCATGCGCCAGATGCCACGGCTTGCCAGCGAAAAAGAGGAACAGATAAATGAATTGCTGAAGCTTTTGCAAAACCTTAGTAAAACAAACAAACAACAGGATATGGAAACAAATAATGCTGCTGTGGCCGTGTTTGTAGAACCCTAGCTAACCTGGCTAAATGGCGCAAGGCTTAGCGCCCAGCTCACTGGGAGCAGACAATCTTAGACCAAAGAAGCTTCTCCAGCTCTAAGGCCAGAAGCATTGGCAGGTGCTGCCCCCCTTTGGTGGGCCATGGGTTCAAACAGCCATGTTTCTAAGGCGTTCTCAGGTCTTAACAGTTGTTGTTGGTCAAAGTATTAATCCTTAGGGAGGGAAGACAAAGTGTTAATCCTTAGGAAGCTGTTTGGACAGTTAGATTTTCTGGGTAGAGAAAGACTTTCTTAAAACAACAGCAAAAACGATAAACTCCGGAGGTGAAACAACCTCCACGCGGACCAAGTAGGATGGGCAGCAGAAGTAGGGATTGGAAAGTAACAAGAGGGGGAGCCTGGGTCTCATTAACTTTATTCTTAGCAGACTTTCAGTGGAGGGGGAAAAAAAAGGAAGTCTTTGCCTTTGGCTACGGGAGAAGAGGAAATGTCTTTCTTGGGGCAGAAGCATCACAAATGAAAACTGCTAGGTTGGGATGCATGCAGGACTGGGCTGCAAGCCCTTACCTGAGCTTGCCCTGGTCCTTGTAGAGGTTCAGGAACAGCCCCTCTGAGACGCACTGAAGCACTTGGCCAGAGAAGCCGAGGTGCAGCTCATATCTGCTACCCGGAGCTGCAAGACCTGGCCCAGATCCAGCACCATGTATTGCGTGTCCAGCGCGAACCACACTTTGTCCACTGGCACGCGGCCTACAGTGGCATTCCTAGTGCCCAGGGCCAGGGGACCCCACACTTCCGCTTGCTTGTAAGTCAGAAAGAAGCTGTGCAGCAGCAATCTCGAGGTGGCCACTGTGCAGAGTACTGTGATGTTCACACGACCCGTGAAGGTCACACTCTCCGTGTAGGACAGGTTATCCGGCCATAGCCTTGGCCACAGCTCCAGATCATAGTGAAGCGGAACAAGCCAGGGCGGCAGGCGCGAATGATTCCAGGGCCCTGACGGGGGTTGCCAGTCTTGCGAGGTGGTGGCCACCGCAGGCTCGCGAGCAGCCTCTGGTGTCCAGGTTGGTCGCGCCTGCTCCTGGCCGCCAGGAGGGGTTGACGCGGTGTCCTTCACCCCAGGAATATGCTGCTCGAAGGCTGGACGAGCGTGCAGTTGCCATACAGGGCAGCCAGAGCCACCAGTGCCAGTAAGAGCGCGACTGTCAGCCCGGCCAACAGGAGGGCCACCCCCGCGGCTCACATAGATGCCAGAGCGGGAAGGGGGGCTCATGGCGGGAGTCTGGGGTGGGTGAGATGGGAGACTAGAGAGGGCAGCAGCGGGTCAAACCCAGGACGGGATGCGCAGCAATGGAACCCCTGCCCAGTCCCTCCTCTCTTGTACTGTCCCTCCTCCTCCACAAGCCTGGGAAGATTGGAACTGAATAGGGCGTCTGGGACCATGGTTTTCCCCTCCCCTAACCAAATCCAGATCCCTGCCTACCTACCCCCGCCCCACCAGAGACTGGAAGGAAGGGCGGACCCCTCACCAGCGCCCCTTTGGCCCTTGCCGGGAGGCACCGTCAAACAACCCATCTGGATGTCATCGGCGGGTTGTTTTCGTTTGTTTGTTTGTTTTAAGATTAGTGTGAGCTGTCACTTGCAAGTGTAGGAAAGAAGTCAAGTTCTTGAGCGAGGTGGTGGAATGGGGTTTTGATGACTTTTTCTGAACTGCAAAGAGCGACCTTGCCATACTATTACATCTGAACCAAAGCTGGTGTCCCCAAGTCGATACCCGCACGCGGCTCAGACAGCAAACCTAAACTTGAAAGTTTTGCTGGATCTGGGAACCAAAATCAAAGCAAATCAAACAAATTAAACCAGGGAGAAGGGAACGCTAGCTAGCGGGGGCGGGGGAGGAGGGAGGCGGACGAACGGACGACAGACTTCGCTTAGGACCGCAACTTTGCGCGGAGCAGAATTTGGCTCTGTGCTTCCCCACAAGGGAAAAGGAACTCCTGCTTTTAAATCCGATCATTTCAAGCAAAGAAGATAAAGCGATTGCTCCACCCAGAAACGATGGGGCTGAACTGTTTTCTGTCCGTGCCCAGTAAGTTCTTCGGCACGCAGGCATCTGTTTGCTATTTAGCCTGTGTGCCTGGGCGGCTTTTTCGCCTGGGCGCGGTGTTCCGTCCTGGGTCTGCAGGCACGCGAATACAAAACGGGTGCGAGGAAGAGGGAAAAACAAAACAAAACAAAAAACCAAACAAGCAAGAAAAGATTAAGATTTGCGGAAAGTTGAAGATTCATTTCAGAGTATCCAGTCTTTAAGTTCGTCTTTTCCCCTCCAGCGCCTTTGGGGGATAAGTTTTTGCCTGGTAGCTGTAAAGGAGAATTAGCATTTCTGATGTGCTCTTGATGAGGTCCTTTCAGCTGAGGGGTGGACAACGGTGAACCTCGCAGAAAATGTGTTTCCTCTCTCCTCTAATGGACATCAATCACATCAACACCACTAAAACAGGGCTCTGGAAGTCAGTTTGGCAGGAAGCTCAGAAGGATGCCCTGTCATCTGTGGGCCAGGCTCCTGGTCCTTGGTTGGGTCTGCTTCTTCAGAAAGGAAAAGGCGTGGTTAAGAATAATTGTGACCACGTGACAGATTCTCAGAAGATCCTGGGTGATGGGGAGGAGAAAGCTCCCCTGTACCTTCACAGTTTCGCTGCTGGAGTTATGGTCTAAGGTCCCAGCAGGCTTTCTGAGTTTAAGTCATCAGATGGAAATTGCGACTGAACTAATTACTTAATTAACTAATTACTCTGGCTTTACTCCCATTCCTGGGCAGAACAAGACCGCTACACCACTAAGCTACATCCCCCAGGACATTTTGTTGGGAGTTCAGACTCCAAAAGGAAAGGTAAAAGCAAGGCAGTGAGTAGAGGGAGGGGTCAAAACCACTGGAGGGGAGTCTCCTAAAAGCATGAATAAAAAACTGCTGGGAAATGTGTATTCCTGGGACACACGGAGCACATAGAATAAAACCCAGAGACAGACACTGGAGTTCAAGCTGGAGATCAGAAAAGCAAAACTGAAATGAGCAAGATCCTGTCTCCATGAATCCTCAGACTAAAGACTGAGCCTGAGGCTTGTCTCCTCCCTTCTTACACTCCTCTATAGTGCTGGGATTAAAGGCTTGCACCATCACTGCCTGGCCTCTGTGGCTCAGTCCTGTGGCTGCTGGGATTAAAGGTGTGTGCCTCTACTGCCTGTATGGCTGATTAGTGTGGCTGCTTTGCCCTTTAATTTTCAAGCAAGCTTTATTTATTAAAACACAAATAATAGACCACTACAAGGATGCTCAAATGTGTGGAGCTATGACACATGCATGGGTCTTGTCGCTCTCATTTGGAGCTGGTCTTGAGGCACTTCTGTTGCTTAATGTGATGGTTAACACATAACTGCCAAGTTCCTGGGCAAGTTTTTGAGAAACTGCTTAAATTATACATATATATAAAAATGTATATACATACATACATGTATATATACATATATATGCTTAGAGAGAGAAAGAGAGACAGAGAATACCAGGATTGCAGGCTTAGACAACAGCCAATTCCTTCCTATTTGTATGTGCATATTTTATAGATATTTTCTTTATTATCTTTATCATTTATAATGTTGATATTATGTCCATATTATTATGAACATTATAGTTGATGTGCCTAAGTGATATCAGTGTCTTCAGTTTATATTAACTTAATTTCAGAGAACACAAAAATTTTGGTCCTAGTTAACTCTGCCCATCCCTTCTATTAATGTCATAGATTGCACCTATATGCGTGTAAAATAATGCAAAACTTCATAAAAATCAGTGAAATTGAAGCAATAATTTAAAACCTCTCAACTAAAAACATTTTATCCCATATGGAGTTGAAAGACCCCCCAATACTTGAAGGACCCTTGTGCCCACGTACTATGTTAAACTCTGCTGAAATTTAGCTGCGTCCCCCGGACTCAGCTGATGCTAAAACTGGATATCTATGGGTTGTAGACTCACTGACTAGGCTAAGGAGAGGGAATACTCCATCCCCCAAGGCATTCTATTTAAACTGTCAACTGGCTGTAGGATGTTTTATCTGTCTTTATGGTTTTTTGGGGAAATTCGAGAATAGACATGGGGCCATTCCCAGGATGAGCTAAGCCCACCAATTTGAGAGCCAATGAAATGCTTGTGCTATACTACCCTCTTATGTAATCATTTTTCCCTATAAATATGGCTGTTTGAATTTGCCCGGGGTGTGCAGCTGGCATAAGCTGCTGATGCACCCACAGGTGCCTGTGTGATCAATAAGGATACCTCTTGGTGATTGCGTCTGTTGGCCTGGATTATTGAGTTTGGGGGACTCTCCCACTACCCTTGAAAACAAGGGTCTTTCAGAGTCACTGGGGGGATTTGACCAGAATCACAAAGAACTAACAGCAGAGTATCTCAAACTATTCTATAAATTAAGGAAAGAAAAATCATTTCCAGAACCCTTTTATGTAGTTAGGTAAGCGACACCAAAATTAGAAGAAAGGACAATAGCAAAAAGGAAATGAAATTGCAGTCCAGTCTCCCTGATCAGCACAGATGCAAAAATTATCAGCAAAATACTCAGTCTGAACTCAAGAATCCACCAGAAAGAGCACTCGCCACAACCAAGTTCAGCTTTTGCCAGAGGTTCGGGAAGGTTCAATATGCATCAACCAATAAATGTTACAAGTGGTCTCAAGATACAGATTCAATGTAATTAAAAACAAAACTTCTTCAAAGAAATAGAAAAAAAACTTAAAATCAATACAGAAGTACAAAAAAACTGGGTAAATAAAGCAATCTTGAGCAAAAGCAAAATCTGGAGATGTCATCATACCCAAGTTCAAGTTCTGCTACTAAAACATAGCAATAAAACAACATTATACTGGAACAAAAAACAGACACGTAGATCAATGGAACTGAAGAGAGGACCCAGACAAGCTACCACACAACTAAAGCCACCTGACTTTTTGACACAGATGCCAAAAACACACATTGGAATAAAGATGACCACCTCAACAAACTGTTCTGGGGAAACTGGGTATCAGCATGTACAAAACTAAAACTCCACCATTATCTCACACACCAGACAGAAATCCACTCAAAATAGATTAAGAACTTCAGCACAGGATCTGAAAACGTGAAACCATTTTAGGAAAAAGTAAAAAGTACATTTCAGCACATAGACATAAACAAGGACTTTCTAAACAGGACTCTGGTTGCTCAGCAAATAAAACCAATAATCAACAAATGGGACTTCAGGAAATTGTCTTCCATTATAGCACTGGATGCTGCTGAGAAAAGAAACAGTCTGAAGAATGGGAGAGAGACATTGCTAGTTATTCATCTGTCCTGGTTGG
>CAWTZC010001294.1:0-12832 GCA_963919715.1 Microtus obscurus
TGTGATGGAGGTGGGTCTTGTATCTTATCTGTTGATTTTATTGGTTAAAATAAAGAAACTGCCTGAGCCCATTGATAGGGCCAACCCTTAGGTGGGTGGAGTAGACAGAAGAAGATTCTGGGAGAAGGAAGCTGAGTCAGAAGGAGTCGGCCATGATGCCTGCACTCCAGAGATGCAGGCTAGAATCTCCCCGTGTAAGCATACCATGGGGTGTTGCACAGATTGTCAGAAATGGGCTAGTCCAGGTGTGGGGAGCTAGCCAATAAGGGGTTGGAGCTAGTGGGCCAGGCAGTGATTAAATGCATACAGTTTGTGTGTTGTTATTTCGGGGCTTAAGCTAAGCCATGCGGGAGGCCGGGTACAGGACACAGCCGGCCGCTCCTATTACAACAAATTGGCGTGAAGCGTTCCATATTTTTATATGGACTGCCAAGCTGAACCAGAATGGATATAAGGGTATTATGATTTCAAAATTTGGGTCTAAGGATATGATGCTTCGGAGAGGTTCTTCTTTTGTTTTCACAGAGGACCAGACCCTATGGATTACATCTATTCCGATATGGTATGATAGACCACGCCTCCTGAAAGGTTGTTGTGAACACCCTCAAAAATTACTTCACTCAACTGCCAACTGGGATGACCCTGACACACAGGTTATACCATGAAAGACCTAATTAACGACGCCTCGTTCAGCATGGAAGCAGTTTGGAGAGAAAACTCGCCCATGTTCCCAAATAGGATTTATAAAGCTTTTTTTATATTTAAAGGGGGATATGATATAGATATAAATAATTTGCATTGATGTGGGATTTTAAAATCAATTTTGTTATATGTATATGTATTTCTGATCTTGATCAAGGTATTGTAAAGTCATGTTAGTTAGATTTTCTAGATATATAGAGATATATTTCAGATAGGCATTCTTCATATCTTTCAAGGACCCAGAATATGGCATTTAATATTTTAATAATTTAGGGCTTTTCACTTGATAATGAGACATATCTGCTCCTGGCAACACCAATCTACTTCAAGAGGAAGATGGGCATTGAAGAGGATCCTTATTGAGTTTGATAGCCATTTGGGCAAGAGACGTTCTTGCTGGACTATTGACATTAAACTGGACACAAAGAACCCGTAGAGAGAGGACTGCTGAACTTGCCTAAAGGTGAGATGATCTTTCAGGGTTCCTGATTCTAAGGGAAGAGTCTACGAGACATTCTGCAGGACGGAGGGACACAGCAGAAAATGACCGAACTGTCTTTGGAATTTCCTGCTTCATGGAACTGTCTGCTGGATACTATGGGCCTGAAGGCCAAAGATGGATGCCAACGGTACAGAGGAACTTTTGGGGTGACTGTCCAGGCAGCGAGTTGTCTCTGTCATTTCTAATTTGGACTTCTTGTTTACTGTAGTTTTATATCCTTCTGGAGTCTTTGATGGAGTTGAAGAATGGTTAGTTATAGTTTTCCTTAGTTATAATAAAAGATAAAGTAGATATAAGATATTGTAACTGTAATTCTTATTTGATAACTGTTTTGTTTTATGTAATTTTACTATGTTAAAGTTAAAGTCTTTCTTTTTTTGTTTAAACAGAAAAAGGGGAAATGATGGAGGTGGGTGCTTGTATCTTATCTGTCGATTTCATTGGTTAAAATAAAGAAACTGCCTTGAGCCCATTGAAGGACAAACCCCTTAGGTGGGTGGAGTAGACAGAAGAGGATTCTGGGAGAAGGAAGCTGAGTCAGAAGGAGTCGCCATGATGCCTGCACTCCAAGACAGGCTAGAATCTCCCGGTAAGCACACCATGGGGTAAGTTACAGATTTGTCAGAAATGGGCTAGTCCAGGTGTGGGAGCTAGCTAATAAAGGGGTTGGAGCTAGTGGGCAAGGCAGTGATTAAATGCATACAGTTTGTGTGTTGTTATTTCGGGCTTAAGCTAAGCATGCGGGAGGCCGGGTACAGGACACAGCCGGCCGCTCCTATTACAACAGAATTGGGTAGCATTGTATATGCATATGCACAACTACCTCCAAGATAGACTGAAAAGTTCAGAAGTCAGTCACCAAGAATAAATGCTATGGGACCATAAAGATGAGAAAATCTAGGGAATGTATGTACCTATCTCTACACATATATTTACATAGAGTTTTCTGGAAGAATTCAGAAAATAGGGAATGTCAGTTACTATCTACAAGGCTAGGAATAAGATTTACTTTTCCAATATATTTAACATATTCATGATTCCAATGTTCCAAAACCTAACTTTATTACTGAGAATGAGAGTCTAAGCACTCAGCCTTAAATGGGGCATCTTTATCACACGCACACACACACACACACACACACACAATTTTAGAGGCTATTGCAGAAGAAGTGGTAGGAAGACTATTAAGAGCTGGAAGATGAGGAAGAATAGTACACAATTGAGAATTATGGATATGCCTATTGAACTCATGAGGTCACATCAGCTGTGGTTACCTGCATAAGCCTGCACAAGATCAAACCAGCCAAAATTCTGACATGGATGAGTGAGGTTCTCTCCAGATCCCATCCATTACTGAGGAGTTATTGGTAGCAGCTATCAGGGAGGGTAAATCAACCTCTTTTATCTATTTTTGCATATCACTCCCGGTTCCCCCGCCCTCCTCTCCTTCTGCTTCCTCCAACTTCCCCCCACCCTACCCCTCATTCACTCCTCATAGAGGGTAAGGCCTCCCCTGGGATGTCAACTAAGTCTGTCCCAACACCTCATAGAGGGAGGACCAGGGCACTTCCCCTCCCATGCCTAGGCTGAGCAAGGTATCACTCCATAGAGAATGGGCTCCACAAAGTCAGTTCATGCATTAGGGTTAGATTCTTGTCCCACTGCCAGTGGTTCCACACGGTGCCCAAGTCACACCATTGTCACTTGCATCCAAGGGGCCAGTTCGGTCCTATGCAGGTTCCCCAGTCTGGAGTCAATGATCTCCTACTAGCTTGGGTCAGCTAATTCTGTGGGTTTCCCCATCATGGTCTTGACCCCTTCGTTCATGTTATCGTTTCTCCATCTCTTTAAATCTACTTCAGAAGCTCAGCCCAGGGGTTAGTTGTGGTTCACTGCATCTGCTTCCTTCTGTTTCTGGATGAGGGTTCTTGCTTCTCTGGGGTTGTGGACTGTAAGCTGATTATCCTTTGCCTTATGTCTGATAACCACATATGAGTGAGTAGATATTTTATTAGTCTTTCTGGGTCTAGGTTACCTCACTCAGGATGGGTTTTTCTAGTTGCCTGCAAATTTCAAGGTGTCATTGTTTATTACCTTGTGTAAATTATCAAATTTTCTTTATCCATTCTTCACTTGAGGGGCTAAGTTGCTTCCAAGTTCTGACTATTATGAATAGTGGTGCTACTATGAATAGAGTTGAGCAAATGTCCTGTGGTATAAGTGTGCATTCTTTAGGTATATGCCCAAAAGTGGTATTGCTGGGTCTTAAAGTAGACTGATTCCTAATTTTTTGAGAAATCACCATGTTTATTTCAACAGTGGTTGTACAAGTTTGAACTCCCACCAGCAAGGGTGCAAACTTTTATATTATATTATTATATTATATTATGTTATTATATTATGTTATATTATATTATGTGATCTATGTGGTATGTAATGTGTGAATAGTATACATTCACGTCCTCTCCAGCATAAACTGTCATCAATGTTTTGATCTTAGCCTTTCTGATTGGTGTAAAATGAAATTTCAGAGTTGTATTGTTTTCATTTCTGTGATGGCTTAGGATGTTGAGCATTTCCATCAGTGTCTTTTGGCCATTGACATTCTTCTGTTGAGGATTCTCTGTTTAGAGCTGTACTGCATTTTTAATTGGGTTATGTGGTAGTTTGAAGTCTAGTTTCTTGAGGTTTTTGTTGTTTTTTTTTTTTTTGCGAGTTCCACAGACAAAACTACATAGTGAGACCATGTCTCAAAAAAAGAAAAGAAATCTAGAGGAATGCTGCTGATTGAAAAGAAGAAAAGAGAGAACACACAGTTTGAGGAGGGTCTTCCATATCTCATACGCCATTCCCAAGCCTAGACAACATAGTTACCTTGAGCAAACAAAAAGCAGATAATCTTTGATTAGAACCATGTATACTATTCACACATATACATACCACATAGATCACAAAAAATATAATATAATATAATTATAATATAATGAGGAATATTGGAGCGGTAGTTCAGTAAGACTAAGTCTGATCTCCAGAACTCACTTAAGAAAAAGCCAGGTGTGGTAGTGCACACTTGTAATCTCAGTACCAGGGAGGCAGAGATGGGCAGATCCCTGCAGCTCACCAACCTATTTGGCAAGTTTCAGTACAGTTTTAAAACAAGCTGGACAGCACCAGAGGAAAAAGGCCCAAAGTAATCCTCTGTGTGTGTGTTCAAACACACACAAATACGTGCACATATAATAAAATAACTTTTTTCTTAGAACCAAAAACACAAGAAAACAGGGTACAGGGAGACCAGCCAGTGACAAGCATTTGTCTTGCCTGCACAAGAAAAAGTAATTTATGCATGGTCAAAATTTAAAGCTGAATGAATGTATCAAAAGGGTTTGGGGTTTTTGTTTGTTTGTTTGTTTTTTGTTTTGTTTTGTTTTACTTTGTTTTGGTTTGATTTTCGTTCTTTCGAGACAAGGTTTCTCTGTGTAGCAGCCCTAGCTGTCCTGGAACTAGCTCTGTAGACCAGGATGGTCTCGAACTCACAGAGATCCACCTGCTTCTGCTTCCCAAGTGCTGGGATTAAAGGCATGAGCCAACACCACCAAATTTCAAAAGATCTTTTAGAAAATAAAAGAAGAGGAACTCACCAGAGAAAACAATTGCAAATAATATAGTCAATAAGGATTTAGTATTAAGAATAAAGAATTAATGCAATATAATAGTGACCACTCTAGACTGGGAATGGCATAGGGAAGTTTAATAAAGGGTTCAGAACACACAGTGAATTATTTCTAATTATTCTTTGTCACAACAGTGTAAAAATTGACTTTCAAAGAGAACTCTCAACACAGGGATCTAAAATGGCTGAAAGACACTTAAAGAAATGTTCAACATTCTTGGTCATCAGAGAAATACAAATCAAAACAATTCAGATTCCATCTTACACCTGTAAGAATGGCCAAGATCAAAAACACTGATGACAACTTATGCTGGAGAGCTTGTGGGGAAAGGGGAACACTCCTGCATTGCTGGTGGGAATGCAAGCTGGTACAGCCCCTTTGGATGTGAGTGTGGTGATTTCTCAGAAAATTAGGAAACAACCTTCTTCAAGACCTGGTAATACCACAAAGGATGCTCAGTCATGCCACAAAGACAAGTGCTCACCTATTTTCATAGAAGCATTATTTGTCATAGCCAGAAACTGGAGACAACCTAAACGCCCCACAACCGAAGAATGGATAAAAGAAATGTGGTACATTAACACAATGGAGTCCTACACAGATGAAAAAATAACAAAATCTTGAATTTTGCAGGCAAATGGATGGAGGTAGAAAACACTATATTGAGTGAGATAACCCAGACCCAGAAAGACAATTATCACAAATATTCACTCATAAGTGTTTTTTGTTTGTTTGTTTTTGTTTTTCGAGACAGGGTTTCTCTGTAGCTTTGGTGCCTGTCCTGGAACTAGCTCTTGTAGATCAGGCTGGCCTCGAACTCCCAGAGATCCGCCTGCCTCTGCCATAAAACAAAGAAACCCAGCCCACAAATCACAATCCCAGAGAACCTAGACAACAATGAGAACCCTAAAAGAAACATACATAGATCTACATAGGAAGTAGAAAATAACAAGATCTCCTGAGCAAATTGAGAGCATGGGGACCTTCGGAGAGGGTTGAAGGGGAGGGGAGAGGCAGGGAGGAGAGCAGAGAAAAACATAGAGCTCAACAAAAATCAATTTAAAAAAAGAAAAAAATACAATTGACTTTAAAACTCTGGGATCTGTTTCTCAATGGCTAGAATGGAATTCAATTACCCCCATACAAGTATTACTGAAGAGATGGAGGTGTTTATTACCCAGATTCAATTGTCATGTTAGAGTTTGATTACTTGTATACTTGTATTAATTTACCATAATGTTCAAATATCATGTTCCCACAACATAAATAATAGATATCTCCTATAAAACCATAATGAAAAGACAATCCAATTTTCAAAACAAGCAAGAGATTAGAATAGGCATTTCTTCAAAGCAACAGGAAATGAAGATGCATGCATCAGTATTCTTTAGAGAGATACAAGGAGATAGCATCTCACTCACTCATCTCAGTCACTGAGATTGTCGTGTTCAAAAAGAAGAAAAGGTTAGCAAATGCTTAAAAAGATATATGAGAAACAGAATACTCACATAGGTGGTGGTAGTGGAGCACTCCTTTAACCCCTTTAAGCAGAGATGGGTGGATCTCTGTGAGTTCAAGGCCAGCCTGGCCTACACAGGGAATTCCAAGAGAGCCAAGGCTACGCAGAAAAATTCTGTTTCAAAAAACAAACAAACAAAAACAAAACACTCACTCATCTATCGCTAATGGAAATGTAAAATCATTGTTTCAAAACACAATTTGGCCTTTCCTAAAAAATCTAAACATGGAATTCCATATGAGCCAGCAATTCTTCTACGTACATACCCAAGACAATCGAAAGCATGCAACTGCACAAAGAAAGCTAAGGACTAGCACACATAGTATTGCTCACAATAGAAAGTGGGAACCAGACAATAGTCCTTCAGCTGATACTTGGATAAATAAAATGAGATTTCCATGCAGTTGACTCTTACTCCATTAAAAAGCATATATAGACAATCCATGACCACACAGGTGAACTCTGAAAACATTACACTAAGTGAAAATAAATTGACATAAAAAGCTCAGAAAATGTCCACAATAGGCAAATCCACAGAGATGGAAAGCAAACGACCAGTTTCCAGGAACTGAGGAGAGGAAGCCATGAAGTGTGCCTACCAAAGGTACAAGGTTTCTTTGGGGTGATGAAAATGAAATAGTTGTGATGATTGTACAAGCTGGGAAAGATCCTAAAAATCATGGAACTTTATGCATAAAGAGATGATTTTATAGGGATTGTGAGTCAGTATGGAATCTAAGGTATAAGGTGGATTATAGCAATAGGCAAGGGTAGAGAGAAGAGGCCGTTGGTCAAAGTTTTAAAATAAAAAAGTTAAAAATCAGAATGGTATTAGGGCTGAGGGGAAATCTCAGTGGTTAACTGCTTGCTCACAAGTGTGAAGAGTGGAGTTCATATTCTCCTGGCACCTGTGTAAATACCAGGTGAACATGGTGGCCTATCTGTAATTCCAGCTTAGGGAGGCAGAGACGGGATCCTCAGAACAAGTTGTAATACGAGCATCGGGCTGCGTCCCCAGCATCCCGGCTGCCTGGCTAGCTTATGCCCAGAAATAACAACACACAAACTGTATTCTTTTAAACAATGCCTGGCCCATTAGTTTCAGCCTCTTAACTCATTTCTAATAATCTATGTAGCACCACGAGGTGCGCTTACCAGGAAGATTCTAGCCTACTTCCATCCTGGGTCAGAGTTCAATCACGTCTGCCTCAGAGAGCAGAGCTATCGCATCTGCCCGGGAGAGGGGAGCATGGCGTCTCTGCTCCAGGGAGCAGAGCTGTCAAGTCTGAGCTCACTTCCTCTTTCTCCCAGCATTCTGTTCTGTTTACTCCTCCTACCTATGTTTTAACCTATGAGGCCAAGCAGTTTCTTTATTACTTAACCAATGACCTTCCTCCATCATTGGCTGGCAAGACCAGCCATATAAGCAAGCTCTGATCTGATTGAGACCCAGTGAATAAGGTGGAAGAGTAATTAGGGATAATTCCAGACATGTGCTCTGACCTCCACTTGCACCCCGACATATATGTGCATCCACATATACACAATAACATGCGTACCATTCACACACATATATACCACATAGATCACAAAAAAATGAAAAGCAATAATAATGCAAAATATGTGTCTTGTAGGTATAAAAACAAGTTGGATTCCCAGAACTCACTTGAGAAAAAGTCAGATGTGGTGGTGCATACCTGTAATCTCATTACTGGGGAGGCAGAGAAGGGTAAATCCCTGCAGCTCACTAGCCTACTTGGCAAGCTTCGGAGCAGTTTCAAAACAAGCTGGATAGCACTAGAGGAAAGAGGTCAAAAGTAATCCTCTGTATATATATATATGTACATATATACCCAAACACACACAAACACGGGCACACATAATAGAAGTTGTACTTTCTCACCCTGGGTCGACTAACCGATATGTTTATTGGTCCATTATTATTATTTGTGTGACAGAAATAACATTTCATAGATGTAACATGACTGCTAGGTAGAAACAAGTCACTATGCTAGCGTCTCAAGGAAACAGTTCTTGGTAAGTGTAAAAAACAGATTCCGTTCTTGCCTGCAAGTCCAAAAAGTATGCGGAGAACACAAATGAAACTAAGTCTTCATAACAGATGACAAAAAGAGTATGGTGTGATGTGGTCAGAGAATATGACCGAGTCTTAGAAGGACCTCCATTGTCTAAAAGTCTTGAATGTGACTGAGAAAGTCGCTTGTCAGCAGACTGCTGGGGCCCCACCCCTTGATGGATGCTCATAGGGAGAACTCCTATGGCTGGACAGCAGTGAACTGGAGACTGAAGTCTAAAGAAAAGGGACCAAGTTTCAAAGAAATAGAATGAGGCCTGAAAAGTTATGCAACCAAGCTGTGGCTGTGTTCTCGTGGGTGGCGAGGTTCCTCAGAGCAGAGCTGGAAGCTATAAATGTGAACAATAAAATAAAATACAACCATTTTGTGTTTACACTCTGAGAGCGGATGCATAATATGAACCAGTTACATATGCCACCTCCACAGACTGGAAGACAAGCTTGAAAATGAGACCGCTTTCTCCCATCCACTGGCTTTATTTGGGAAGCCTCCTTTCCTAAGATTCTTGACTTTTCAGATACATTAAAAGTCAGTGTTCCAGATGGCTTACACACCAAGAAAACTGCATGTACTATAGTTAATGATCTATTATAAAAGGATTTTTAAAGATAATCTCGACTATGTCTTAGAGCTAACTTTGAGGAATCCTTAGAGCTGCATCTCTGTAAGGATATGACTGCAGTCTGCCAAGTACACAGCATAGTAATCTGAAGAAAAAGAAGAATTCTAATTTTGAAAATCACCAAGAGCAGATTTCAAGTGGTCTAGCTCCAAAAGATAAGAAAGTGGAGTGATATTTCAATTCTCTCTCTCTCTCTCTCTCTCTCTCTCTCTCTCTCTCTGTCTCTGTCTCTCTTTCTCTCTGTTGGTCTATGTTTGTGCATGTGTGTGTGTGTGTGTGTGTGTGTGTGTGTTCACGCACACACACGCACACACATGTGCACGCCCCTTAGGTCACAACCATGTTGTGTTAGGGTCTATTCTAATGATACTGTCTTAAATTAAATCTGAAAAGACCATAATTTCCAAATAAGATGATATTCACAAACACTGAATGTTAGAGCATCAACATATATGGTAGAGGGAAGGGGAACCCAATTCAATCGATAACAGCTTGTGAGGGAGAAGTAGGCTATGGGAAGTCTGGCAGGCAGAAAGAAAACATGGAGCAGGAAAGAAGTTCACAAAATGAAACTGGAAAGGAAGGAAGAAGACAAAGACTTGCCTTTGGTGGCATCTTCACTGTGCACATAATATAAGCCACAGAATGACAACTCTACTCACAGACATACAGGAGCTCAACTACAGACAAGGAAACCATTTTGTAACATTGCCATAGCTCCAGTTCAGATAATAAATAAAGGGGTTGATTACACCTCCATATTGGATAAAGAAAAGTATAATATGGGAAGAGATGTTGACATATATAGTCACCTCACAGCGGCTCCTTGATATAAAATACCTTAGTCAATCTTCATAGCAACCCCATTCCAGTGATATTAATACTTCCAACTTTTACAATTAAAGCTACTGAGAACTTCAAACTAAACTCCAAATCATATACTCAGTAAACATCAGAGATAGCACTCAAAAAAATATTAAAGGCCGGGCGGTGGTGGCGTACGCCTTTAATCCCAGCACTCGGGAGGCAGAGGCAGGCGGATTTCTGGGAGTTCGAGGCCAGCCTGGTCTACAATAGCTAGTTCTGGCACAGGCACCAAAGCTACAGAGAAACCCTGTCTCGAAAAAAAACAATATATATATATTAAAGCAGGGAGGCTGGAGAGATGGTCCAGAGGTTAAGAGTGCTGGCTTCTCTTTCTGAGGACCCCAGTTTTATTCCCATCACCCACATGGCAGTTCACAATGATCTAACTCCAGTCCTATAAGATCCAGTGCCTTCTTCTGGCCTCCGTGGGCAGCAGGTAGACTTGTGAGTGACGTGGAGACATGTATTCCAGAAGAACACCCACCCACATAACACTTTTAAAGGAGGGAAGAAGGAAGACAAAACCATCTTAAGAAAATGTTTACAGTAAATTGTGGAGGTACAATATTTGAAGAAATAAGAAGCAGGAAGATTCAAAACAATGTACATTAAGGGAATTTGGGGAGTTAAAATGAGGGAAGAGAGAATATAATTATATGTGATTACATAAAATCTGCAAAGCTCTTAACACATGCTTTTGCATGTTTATCCATATGACCATAATTCCTTTCAAGAAAACATTTTATGAGGAAAGAGCAATTGAGTACACAAAAATCAATGTGGTGGTATTGATGAGAATGGCATTCATAGGCTCATGTATTTGAACAGCACTGGTTGGAGCACTGTTTGGGAAGATGCCATAGCCTTGCTTGAGGAAGTATGTCACTGAGGGAAGACTGGGAGAGTTTGTAGCCTCATCCCACTTCCAGTTCTCTCTGCTTCACACATGAGGTTGAAGATGTGACCCCTCAGCTTCCTGTTCCTGCCACCACACCTGCCCACCATGGCAGGCTCTTATCCTTCTGAAACCATAAGCTGAAATAAACTCTGTCATACCTTGCTGTTGTTTCTGGTATTTTATCACAGGATAGAAAAGTAAGGAACGCAACCAGTTAGAATGCAAAAGACTCCATAGGTGCTCAGCAGTCAGCGTTAATCTTTTCACACAATCTTTTTTTTTTTTTTGCCTTTATTTTTTTTTTATTTTTAAATTAATTTATTATGTTTTCCATTATTTAAAACAATTTTCAAATTCAAATACACTTTGATCATATTCTTCCTCTCCCTCAAGTCCCTTCAGATCTTTTCCCCATCCCTACCCACCCAACTTTAAGTTCTTTCTTTAACAAGAAGCAAAAATCCTGTACAACAATAAAATCTTCCAAAACTTAGAAACAAGAAAGTCATACCAAGAAAAGAAAGAAAAAAAGATTGAAAACAAACAAAAAGCCCAACTTGTAACCAAATAAAGCACAGACAAAATCCTGTGGAGTCCAACTATATGTTGTTGGTCAATTACTCCTGAACATGAGGCTTGCCCAAAAATTAGTTGACATGCTCAGTGTCACTCATCGTAGAAAACTGATTGTCTCTCCCCTAACTGGTATAAGTGATAGTTCAGTTGTTAACCTTTTTTTTTCTTTTTTTTTTTTGTCAAAGCCTCCGTTTATTAGGGACAGGGTAACGACTTATATACCCCCTGAATGAGGGCTTGGGTAGTAGGGCACAGGAGCATGGAATCTGGCCGCGTGGTCCCAGTCACGTAACCTACATCCGGTCAGGTAGGCCAAGAAGTCAGGAGTTGCCACACCTGTTCCCTGGATAGCTGGAATTTAAGGCAGTTCCGCTTATCAGATTAGGTTCGTTAGCAATTAGCGAATCAGGCTAATTGGGTGTGGGAGCAGGTTTTGCCAATAGGACTATTCTTAACATAATTATGGGTTTGGGGTTCCCTGCAGGCTCCCCAAGGTGATGGTTTCTGTAACAATCTTTAGGGGGGGGGGAAACGGCTCCCAACATATTCCTCCTTTCTTATATAAAGGCAAGTAGTTATAGGTGGAGGGCACCAAGACAGAGTCAACCATGGTGTCAGATCTAAAGGAGAAGGGACTGGGACAAGGAGAGACCCTCTCTCTCGACTGGTGAAGCAATTTACCTCTCCCCTGGGAACAGAGGGGTGCCTTATGAGTAGCATTAGTTTCTTGGAGCTTCTCAAATAAAAGGTATCTAGTAGGATTAAAGTAAGCAGATCACAGGGCACCCTGTCTTAGGCTATGTGGAGAGAGCGCCTCGTATCCTAAAAACCATGCCATGTTGAGCCGGCCTGTACGGCCTCTGTATGGTTTGAAATTTAGGTGAGGATCCACACTAACTCCCGTCATTGGGCCCCTGTATCTATCATTAATGAAAAATCTGTGAGGTGCTCCTTAAACAAAAGATATGATATAATTTTGGCACCAATAACTCCATCTCCAGACAAGAAGAAAGGGGCACCTTCAAACCCAGTATTCACCTTTTTAGTCTGGCCCATGGTATGTCCTCCTTCCTAAATGCCTACTCCACAAAAAGTTACGTGTGCTTGCCTGTCATCAATTAGGGAGGTGGAAAAGGGATCAAAATATAAAATTCTTAACGTATGCATTAAACCCAAACACTTTACAGCATGTGTCAAACCTTTCCCCAACATCTATAAGCAGTTACAAATATCATTAGATCAATTTCAGTAAGAGTACAATGACATACATTGTTGTCAAATACCACCATTTTCAGACTCTGAGCAACAGTCACAGGAACCCCAATCTTTCCCCTTCTTAAGTGAAGAGGTTAGTATTTTAATTAAAATGAGTTCTG
>CAWTZC010001296.1:0-29592 GCA_963919715.1 Microtus obscurus
TTTATTGAGCTAAACATTTTTCTCTGCTCTCCTCCCTCCCTCCTCTTTCCCATCTACATGTACTATATTTAATAAATTCTTTCAAAAATATGTGTCTAAAGCATAAGACAGAACAAAAAATGAGAATCAGAATCTTGTAAAGAAAGATATAGTTATACATTGGAAGGAGATTATGAGCATCTGCTTCCTGTCTCAAACTGACCTTTGCCCAGTTGCCTTGTCCTCTGTCCCTCCAACTGTTGCTGAGGTGTGGTGGGCAGTGTACAGAACTCCACACTGCCTTCCTTAGGTATGCACAGTTCCTAATGAAGCGGTGGTCAGGGGCATTGAGGAGGCACTCAGATCGTAGTTTCTACAAGAAGAGTGTGAACCAAGACTGCTACAGCCTAGAGGGGTAGCGTTAGACTCCTTCTAATGGCTGTTAGTCACTGAGTATGTGCCTTGTTCCAGAAAGTTCCCTAGTTAATATAGTTGTGAATAGTACAAAATCACTGATCTAGAAGACAGCAAATTTGAGGGAAATGACCTTTAATATTCTCTTCTAACCAGGGAATATGATTCCTAACCACATCCGACAAAACTCTGATCTGGGAAGGATTTTCAACAGGAGCTTGTCCAGAGTCTCTGGCCCTTAAGGATGTTTCTGAATCACAGCGACAGTGACTGATGTGTTTGGACACCATTTCCATAGCCAGAGAGCTGTTCTGCGTTTTGAAAGTGGATCTGCAGGGAGGCCGATTCAAAGTCTTTTGTGGAATGTTTCAGTGACCCCAGGCTTCAGCCTACTGGAGAAAGAAGAGAACATGCAGACATGAGGAGTGAGGGGTTGCTTATGCTCACAACTCTTTGGGGCTGGAAACCATCCTTGTGTAAGCAACTGGACACCATAGTGAGCTTGTAGCCAGTCATTAATAGTGAATCGATACAAACCTCACGTTTCCCATGTGTTGGTAGGAAAACAAGCATATCTCAAACAAGTGCTTCCTGGATTAAAGCCGTTCTGGATACCTTTTGGAGGTGAGTTTACAAGGCCTTACATTTTCTTCTGTAAACATTGCTGTATTTTTAAGTGCTCTACAGTGAGGACGATTAATTACCAAGTAAAATAGATGTTTTGAAAAGAAGTCATATCTTCAAAGATTTGGTGAAACAAATAAAACCAAATAAGGCTGGTGCCATAAATATTTTCCATTTTTCTGCTTTTCTTTTGACATTTCCCCAGTTTATTTGATAAGTATGTAGACATTGTAAGCTCCCAAATGTGCAGTTAGCTTCTCATTCTTAAAATACAGCAGATTGCTCGACTGTGGCTTCTGTTCTCACTTTAGGTAACATGGTTACTTCTGACATACTGGAATGTGATCAGTGGCAGTGAACTAAGTTGCCTGTGGCAATAGCAGCTAATACCCATTGTTAGTTTCTCTAGGGACACGGAGCTCTAAACCTCCTTATGAGACAGAAGTGTTCAGGGAGAAGCTGTCTGACCTTGCGGTGGGCCTTCCCCCATTTACCCCTGTAATAACCTATGTCAAAAACAAAGTGGCTATAGGTATGTAGGTTTGTTCCCAGGCATTCTATTCCATGGTGTACATGTCTTTTTCGTGTCAATAACATACTATTTTTGTTATTAAGGATCTGTGGTTTTGTCTGAACTTAGATATTGAGAAATCTCCAGCATTGTTTCTTGTTAGAATTGCTCTGGGTATTTGAAATCTTTTGTGGTTTTATATGAAGTGAAAGACATTTTACCAGATATGTTTATTATACTGGAATTTTGTGGGTCTCACATTAGAGCTGTAGATAATTTTCAGTATGAGGGCTGTACGAGTGTCATCACCTTCTTCTTTCTTGATGGCTTTAGTTAACACCACTGTGGTTCCAGAGGGCACTGCTGGGCTGGAGTGTGAACTACAGATGGGGCAGAGGCAAGGCAGTCTACCCCTAGAAACACAGATGCAGGTACCAGTGCAAACAGTGATTATAGTTGGACTGTAGAGTAATTTAGATGTGGGACTGAGACTGCTTGGTTTACTTTAGGAAACATCTAATTTTTTTCTGCATACCAACATCTCGTTTGACCTTCATATGGCCACCAAATAATACAGTACTTTAAGGAAGCACAAGAGTATACAGAAAGTGCTCAAGAAATGTTAGTGAGGATGAGAATAATGACATTGGCGATGGTGATAATAACAACGTCAGCCTGCACTGTAGAAACTCTCTTGAAAACTATAGTGGTGAGATGCCTTCATTAAAGTTTATCCACATTTTCATCTAAAAGGTTACCTGATCTGGTATTGCATCAATTTAAATCAATTGACTTGTCAATAGATATGTGTCCCTATTCTCTGATTTGTGGTGCTCCAAACTGTCAAAAGGTTGCTATTCTAAGTTTGTTATCTAGCTTTCCTGCAGTCACCCTGGGGAGTAAGTCCTGTGCCTGCCCCTCATTGTATCACTGAAGCTTTTACACCTCTTGTGTTATTTATTAGTACTGCAGAGTTCTTAAAACATCTTATGTGAACACATAATCTCAGAGACAAGCGGGGACTGCAGATACTGGCACTCTGCCACCTTTGTTTGTTTACCTCTTGCAATAATTCGGAAATTTTGTATCAGAAAAGGTCCCAATTATCAGCTTCCCTTCGTACTAGAAGGTACCATGTACTCAGCACTGACCAAAGGCAAGGAAGCATAAATGTGACTAACCCTGGGTGTTGAGATTAACTGAAGGTGGGTAGCTTGTACTTCACATCCTCCGCCAGGCCAGAATTCTGATTTGTTTGAGAGCCATTAGTAACTGTAAAGAATGAGGTCACACATCTAGGTTTGGGGAATTGCAATTTGGACCAGATTCTGTTAACTGATACCACAGAGTATCTAGCGTAGGTCTAAATTGCTCTTGATTAAGTCATTATTGCTATGAGTTTCTACTAGAGTTACAAAAGCTATATCCCAACCAAAAGCATTATGCCTTGCCTTTTAAAGTTAGATCCCATTTAAACATTAGAGAAAGAAACTGAAATCACCACCTCCCAAAAGGGGAAAACTTCCTGGCGAGGAGGTGACAATCCATAGGAAGTTGAGATACAGGAAGTTCTAGGATTTAGGAAAGTATAAGTGTGAAGGCTAGTCCTATTTGCGAAGAGAATTTGTGTGTGTGTGTGTGTGTGTGTGTGTGTGTGTGTGTTTCTGCTTCTATTCTGCTCGACATACCCTTCATTAGTGAGGTGTTTTCCTTCCAGCTTCTGGTTGAACTGCACTACCAGGAGACCGGAAGAGAAAAGGCTAGCTCCTTGTGTTTCTCATACCCTGGCTGTCCACAGGGTCAGTGCTGCCAGTGTCCACGCCTCTGCACCCCTCTGCTCTCTTACCCATACTACTCCCTCCTCACTGTCACTGTTGCTTAAATGGTTCATTAGGCCTGAGGTGGGAGGACTGATTCTCTCCTATTAGCCTGGAAGTCATTCACCATTCCTTGTCATTTCCCTTCCACTAGGCCTGCCTAATATTTCCCTCGTTAGACACTTCTAATCCCTTCCGGTTTCAGGCTGTCTCTATCTTTCTAGGACATTTGAGATGAAAAAAGTGAGAATACCTTTGAAAAACCAATGAGAACTGCTCTCATCGCTCAGCTCTCACACGCCTTTAAGTTTCCTCTTAAGTTCTTATTAAGTTCTAATGTTCTCTTCTCATCTCTGCTTTTGTTAAACTGAGATCCTCTCTCTTTTTATTGCTATGATTAAAGGGTTGTTCATTCTTCATTGAGTCATTCTTTGTTTCATTGATCTTTGTATTTTTTTCAGCCCTGATTTTGATTATCTTTTCCATCTCTTGTTTCTGAGTATTGATTGTTCTTGTATTTCCAAGACCTCCAGGTGCATCTTTAAGCTATTGATTTGAGAATTCCCAATATTTTTGATATATATATGCATACTAAAACTGCCTTGAGATTCAATCTGACTCTAGTCAGAATGTTGATCATCAAGGAAACTAAACAGGCTTGGCAGGAGAGATTGCTGAGTGGTTAAGAATGTTTGTTGCTTAGGCAGAAGAACCATGTTTGCTTCTCAGTACCCATACTCTACTCAGTGGCCAACAACTGCCCGGAACTCCAGCATCAGAGGCCTACACTCTCCTTTTGACCTCTATGGCTACTGAACTCACAGACACATAGGTATAAATATAATTAAAAACAACAAAAGTAAAACTTTTTTTTTTTAAAAGAAAAAGCCCAAATGATAGAAAATTCTGGCAAAGATGTAAGTAAAGAGGAACTTTTATTTACTACTGGTGAATGCAAATCTGTGGAATCAGAATTCACATTTCTTAAAATCCAGAAACAGAACTACCGTATGACCCAGGTATACCCTTTTTGTGTATAGACCTACAGAACTCTAAGAGATACTTTCACATACATAATTTCACTTTTACATCTGTAACCAGCAAGTGGAACCAGAATTATGAGCATCAGTGGGTAAATGGATAAACACAATGGAATTTGATACATCTGTAAATGCAATGAAATCATGCACTGTACAGGAAAATGGATGGAAATAGAATGGATTTACTTTTAAGTGAAGAAAGCCAGATTAAAAAAAGGCAAACCACATATCTTTTCATATATATGGTTTAAACGTTATATAAATCCATTTTTATTGGATTATTTGTTCTTTTGATGACGAATTTCTTGAGTTCTTTGTATATTTTGGAGATCAGATCTCTGTCTGATATGGGGTTGGTGAAGCTCTTTTCCCATTCTGTAGGCTGTCATTTTGTCTTGTTGACCATGTACTTTGCTTTACAGAAGCTTTTTAGTTTCAGGAGGTCTCATGTATTAATTGTTTCTTTCAGTGTCTGTGCTGCTGGGGTTATATTTAGGAAGTAGTCTTCTGTGCCAATGCATTCAAGTGTACTTCCCTCTTTCTCTTCTATGAGGTTCAGTATATCGGGCTTTATGTTGAGGTCTTTGATCCATTTGGACTTGAGTTTTGTGCATGGTGATAGATAAATCTATTTTCATTCTTCTACATGTTGATATTCAGTTATGCCAGCACCATTTGTTAAATATGCTTTCTTTTTTCCATTTTATATTTTTTTACACCTGTAAGAATTGCCAAGATCAAAAACACTGATGACAACTTATACTGGAGAGGTTGTGAGGTAACAAGAACACTTCTGCATTGTTCGTGGGAGTGCAAACCAGGACAGCCCCTTTGGATATCAGTATGGTGATTTCTCAGAAAATTAAGAAATAACATTCCTCAAGACCCAGCAATACCACTTTTGGGTACCCAAAGGATGCTCAATTGTACAAAGATATGTGCTCAACTATGTTCATAGCAGCATTGTTTGTCATAGCCAGAACTTGAAAATAACCTAAATATCCCAAGAACAAAGAATGAATAAAGATCATTTGATACATTTATATGATGGAGTACTACAGAGCAGAAAAAAATGACATCTTGAAATTTGCAGGCAAATGGTTGAAGCTAGAAAACATCATATTGAGTGAGGTAAACCAGACTCAGAAAGACAATTATTGTATGTACTCACTCATAAGTGGTTTTTAAACACAAAGCAAAGAAATCCAGCCCACAAACCACAATCCCAAAGAACTTAGACAACAACGATGACCCTAAGAGAGTCAGACACACATGGATCTAATCTACATGGGAAGTAGAAAAAGACAAGATCGCCTGAGTAAACTGGGAACATGGGGAACATGGGAGTGGGTTGAAGGGGAGAGGAAGGAAGGGGAGCAGAGAAAAATGTAGAGCTCAATAAAATCAATAAAAAAAGAAAAGGATTGTATAAATCTGCCTTTCTTTATATATAATAAAAAGAAGAAAGTGAGACTAAGTAGAGGAATGAGTGAAATCGGCTGGATGGGGAAGTTTGCAAGGGAAGGCACTGAGGGAATAGAATAAATGAGATTAAAATATGATGGTACATATGTGTGAGATGCCATAAGGAAACCCACTCCTCTGTATACTAATCTAGCAGTTAAAGCAAGTATATTGTTCAAACACTTTAAAAATTTGCATACATTATTACTTTTAAGTACTAATTTATTTATTTTACACCCCATTCACAGTTGCCTTTCCCTCCTCTCCTGCCAGTCCCTCCTCATACCTTCACTCTGTTCCCAGCCCCAATCCACTCCTCCTCCAGTTTCTGTTCAGGAAAGGGCAGGTCTCCCATAAGTATCAACAAAACAAGGCATATCAAGTTGCAGAAAGATTAAGCACCAGGCCATGAATTAAGGCTGGGCAAGGTGACCCAGTATGAGGAGTACGGTCCCAAAAGCCAGTAAAAGAGTCAGAGACAGGTCCTGTTCCCACTGTCAGGAGTCCCACAAGACATAACATACATGCAGAGTGCCTAGGTCAGTCCCATGCAGGTTCCCTGCTTGTTGGTTTAGTCTCTATGAGCCCCTATATGCCAGGTTTCAAACACCGTCTTTATTTATTATATGTGTTTGAGTGTGCAGATGGAGCTAGATGTGCTATGGATTGAGTTTAGATGATGTGGGATTCCCCTCTGTATGCGGTGAATACCATTGGTTAATAAAGAAGCTGTTTGGGCCCATGATAGAGTAGAGCAGAGACAGGCAGGGAAAACTAAACTGAATGCTGGGAGAAGGAAGGTGGTGGAGTAAAGGAGAAGCCATGTAGCCCCACTGGAGTCAGATGCCAAAACTTTATCTGGTAAGCCACAGCCTCATGGTGATACATAGATTAATAGAAATAGATTAAATTAATGTATAAGAACTAATGTATAGTCAATAAGAATCTAGAGCTAATAGGCCAACTAGTGGTTTAATTAATATAGTTTCTGTGTGATTATTTCAGGACTCTGGGCAGCCAGGAAATAAACAAGTGGCCTCCTACAACATTTAGAGGTCAGAGGACAACTTTTTGAAGTCAGATCTCCCTATCTGCCTTGTCTGAGGCAGGATTTCTTCTTTTCATGTTTCTGTGTAATCCAGGGTAGCTGGCCCAAGAGGTTCCAGAGATTCTCCTGTCTCTGCCTCCCATATAATCTCAGGATGCTGAAATTATAAAAACAAGATGCAACTTCTGGCCTTTCACTTGACTTTGTGGGTTGAACTCAGACTGTCAAGCTTGCTTGGCAAGTGCTTGTACCCATCAAGCCATTTTCTTAACCACTTCATCACTCTTTTTATGAAAGATAGGTCCTTATTCTACACCTAGGATGCTTTTTTTTCATTTGATTTTTTTTTGGATTCTTTGTCAAAAATCAGGTGTTCAAAGGTGTGTGGATTAATATCTATGTCTTTGATTTGGTTCTATTGGTCCTCCTGTCTGTTCTTATGCCAGTATCAGGCTGTTCTCAGTACTGTAGCTCTGTAGTAGAGTTGGAAGTCAGGGGTTGTAAGGCCTCCAGAAGTTTTTTTATTGTACAGGATTGTTTTGGCTTTTTTTTTTTTTTTTGCTTTTCCATATGAAGTTGAGTACTGTTTTTTCGAGGTCTATAAAGAATTTTGTTGGGATTTTGATGGGCATTGCATTGAATCCGTAGATTGCTTTTGGTAAGGTTGCCATTTTTACTATGTTAATTTTACCTACCCAAGAGCATGGGAGATCTTTCTACTTTCTAGTATCTTCTTCAATTTCTTTTACAAAAATTTAAAGTTCTTGTTATACAGGTCTTCCACTTGTTTGGAATTATTCTAAGATATTTAAGAATATTAAATTATTCTAAGATATTTATGCTATGTGTGGCTATTGTGAAGGATGTTGTTTCTCTTATTTCTTTCCCAACCCTTTTATCATCTGTGTACAGGAGGGCTACTGATTTTTTTGAGTTAATCTTGTATCCTGCTACATTACTGAAAGTGTTTATGAGTTGTAGAAATTTCTTGGTGGAATTTTTGGGGTCACGTATGTAAACTATCAAATCATCAGCAAACAGTGAGAGTTTGACTTCTTCTCTTCCAATTTGTATCTCTTTGAGCTCCTTTTGATGTCTTATTGCTCTAGCTAGGACTTCAAGAACTATATTGAATAGGTATGGAGAGAGTGGACAAACTTGTCTTGTTCCTGATTTCAATGGAATCATCGGGAGTTTCTCTCCATTTAGTTTGATATTGGCTGTTGTCTTGCTGTATATCGCCTTTATTATGTTTAGGTATGTTCCTTGTATCACTGCTCTCTCCAAGAACTTTATCAGGAAGGGATTTTGTATTTTGTTGAAAGCTTTTTTGGCATCTAATGAGATAATCATGTGGTTTTTATTTTTTAGTTTGTTTATATGGTGGTGGATTACGTTAACAGATTTTCATATGCTGAACCATTCCTGCATCTCTGGGATGAAGCTGACTTGATAATAGTGGATAATGGTTGTGATGTGTTCTTGGATTCAATTTGCCAGTATTTTAGTTAGTATTTTTGCATCAATGTTCATGAGTAAGACTGGTCTGTAATTCTCTTTCTTAGTAATATCTTTCTGTGGTTTGGGTATCAGCATAATTGTAGCCTCATAAAAAGTTTGGCAATGTTCCTTCTGTTTCTATTGTGTGGAATAATTTGAGGCGTGTTGGTATTAGTTTTTCAATGAAGATCTTGTAGAATTCTGATCTGAAACCATCTGGTCCTGGGCTGTTTTTGGTTGGGAGACTTTTGATGACTGTTTCTATTTCTTCAACAGTTATAGGTCTGTTTAATTTGCTTATCTGATATTGATTTAATTTTGGTAAGTAATATTTATCCAGAAAGTTGTCCATTTCCTTTACGTTTTCCAATTTTGTAGAGTATAGGTTTTCTTTTTCTTTTTTTTTTTTTAGTATTGGAAAGGAATTCCAGTGAGTACTGAAAATTCACCTGCATTTAATTTCCAACTGCTTAAAATATCCTTTACCCCAAAATGTAGGAGTAAGACAAAAGACTGCATTAACATAGTACAAGGAAATGAACTAGTATTAACTGAAATTTATGAGCTACATACACTGTTAAAAATTATGTTGACAGAACAAAACAAGTCATGCTTACACCTTAGACCAAAACATTCTGTAGGCAAACTACTCCCTCAGTAGAATCCCAAGTTTCTTCATAGAGAAAACTGGAACTTAGTTGAATTCTTAGAATTTGTTTGAGGTAGGAAGAGATCTACTTCTCTATTCCTGTAGTACAAGTTCTGACAATTAGAAACACCTGTTGAAAATATCCTTGAGAGAGTGGAACTCTTGGACCTATATGTTGGTGGGGCATTTGTTTGAGGTAAAATCACAATAACCTTGAAGGAATTAGAGGAAAGTCCCAATTCTCTGACATTTAATCAATTGTTAACAGGCTCACAATTTTAGACCTCCACAATGAGCAGAAGTTTTAACACATATTCATAGGGTTTCTCTCCAGTATGTGTTCTTTTATGCCTTGAAGTTGACTGTGATATGCCAAACCTTTACAACACTGATAAAATTCATAGGATTTCTCTCCAGTGTGTGTCCTTTTATGCTGTTGAACAGTATTATGATGACCAAATCCTTTACCATAATGATTACAAGCATAGTCCTTCTCTCGAGTTATGTGTCCTTTTATGCTTTGGAAGAGTGCTGTGATGGGCAAATGGCTTTACGATCCTGATTACATTCATAGGGTTTCTCTCCAGTATGGGATCTTTTATGAATATTAAGATAACCCTGCCTTGCAAAGGCTTTTCCACACTGATTACATTCATAGGGTTTCTCACCAGTATGTATTTATATGAATGTAAAGATAACTCTGACTTGTAAAGGCTTTACCACACTCATGACATTTATAGGGTTTCTCTCCAGTATGTGTTCTTATATGCCTTTGAAGATCACTGATACTTGCAAAGGCTTTATCACACACATGACATTCATAGGGTTTCTCTCCAGTGTGGGTTTTTTTATGCCTTTGAAGAAGACTGTGACATATAAAAGCTTTCCCACACTGATTACATTCATAGGGTTTCTCTCCAGTATGTGTTCTTTTATGAATATGAAGATAACCCTGCCTTGCAAAGGCTTTCCCACACTGATTACATTCATAGGGTTTCTCTCCAGCATGTGATCTTATATGTCTTTGAAGATCACTGATACATACAAAGACTTTACTACACTGATTACATTCATAGGGTTTCTCTCCAGTATGGGTTCTTATATGCCTTTGAAGATGACTATGACATACAAAAGCTTTACCACATTGATCACATTCATAGGGTTTCTCTCCAGTGTGTCTCATTATATGCCTTTGAAGATGATTGATACATGTAAAGGCTTTATCACATTCATTACATCCATATGCTTTCTCTCCAGCATGTGTTCTATTAGGCATTTGAAGACGACTGTGATGTACAAAGTCTTTATCATACTGATTACATTCATACAGTTTCACTTTAGGATTTGTTCTTTCATGCCTTTGAAGATGACTGTCATATCCAAGGGCTTTAAGACACTGAGTAGATAAAGAAGGTTTCTCTCCAGTTTGACTTTTTTTCTGCCTTTCATACCCTGTAGAATGTTGCCAATGTTGTTCAATAGTATGGTCTTCCCAATTGTATCCTATAATAGTGAGGTTCCTGTAGGTCTCTAGCATCACATCTTTGTAGAGATTCTTCTGGGAAGGTTCCAGCAATGCCCATTCTTCCCAAGTGAAGTCAACATGCACATCACCATAGGTCACTGCATTCATGTCGTGGTTTCTGGGCTTGCCCAAGCTCTCCACTCCAATCCCTGCAGCAGTATCTGCAGCACAGCACAAACACTGGTAACAGCTCCTCTTCCGAGTATAGGTTTTCAAAATATGACCTGATGATTCTCTGCCTTTCCTCCACGTCTGTTGTTATGTCCCCCTTTTCATTTCTGAATTTGTTAATTTGGATTTTCTCTCTGTGCCTTTTGGTTAGTTTGGATAAAGGGTTGTCTATTTTCCTGGTTTTCTCAAAGAACCAATTCTTTGTCTCATTGATTCTTTGTATTGTTTTCTTTGTTTCTATTTTGTTGGTTTCAGCTCTCAATTTGATTATTTCCTGCTTTCTATTTCTCTTAGGTGAGTTTGCTTCCTTTTGTTCTAAAGTTTTCAAATGTTCTGTTAATTCATTAGTGTGGTGTTGAAGGAGCTGCAGGCAGGCCTGCTTTTTGTCCTGCCAGGCTCCCGCATGGCTAGCTTTACACCCGAAATAATTACACGGAAACTGTATTCTTTTAAACACTGCTTGGCCCATTTCTATTAATGTATGTAGCACCATGAGGTGGTGACTTATCTTGCCTAAGCCATATTTAGTAATCTGTGTAGCACCAGTCTTACTGGGAAAGATTCAGCATGTCTGACCTGGCGGCTGGCTGCATCGCGTCTGCCCTGGAGAGGAGCGGCATGGCGTCTGAGCTCACTTCCTCTTCCTCCCAGCATTCTGCTCTGTTTACTCCACCCACCTATGTCCTAACCTATCAGGCCAAGCAGTTTCTTTATTAATTAACCAATGAAATCAACAGATTGATATATGACACTCACACATAAGTGTGGGATTTTCCAGCTTCTTTATGTAGGCATTTAATGCTATGAACTTGCCTCTTAACACTGCTTTCATTGTGTCCCATAAATTTGGGTATGTTGTGTGGTCATTTTCATTGAATTTTAGGAAGTCTTTAATTTCTCCCTTTATTTCTTCTTTGACCCATTGATAATTCAGGTGAGCATATTTTAATTTCCATGTCTTTGCGGACATGGAATTAGTATTGCTGTTGAATTCTAGTTTTAAACCACGGTGATCTGATAAGGTACATTGGGTTATTCAATTATTTTATTTGTTGAAGTTTGTTTTGTTACCAAGAATGTGGTCAATTTTTGAGAAGGTTCCATGAGGTGCTGAGAAGAAGGTATATTCTTTTCTGTTTAGATGGAATATTCTATAGATGTCTGCTATGTCTGTTTGAGTCATAACATCTGTTAGTTCTCTTATTTCTCTGTTCATTTTTTGTCTGACTGACCTGTCTAGTCATGAGAGGGGAGTGTTGAAGTCTCCCAGTATTTGTGTGTGGGGTTTAATGTATGATTTAAGCTTTAGAAGTGTTTCTTTTACATATGAGTGTGCTCTTGTATTTGGGGCATAGATGTTCAGTATTGAATTTTTTTATGGATTTTTCCTGTGACTAATATAAAATGTCTTTCTTTGTCTCCTTTGATTGATTTTAGTTTGAAGTCTATTTTGTTAGATATTAGGAGAGCTACACCTGCTTGTTTCTTAGGTCCATTTGATTGGTATATTTTCCCCCAACACTTTTATTCTAATATGATGTCTGTCTTTTGTAACATGAGGGCTGGCTTGTTGGGGTTTCTGTTCTGCCCGATATCCCACAGCCGGTAAGCCCAAAAGAAAATCACACAGAGATCTCCATAAGTTATAAAACTGATTGGCCCATTAGCTCAGGCTTCTTATTAGCTCGTGTAGCTTATATTAACCCATTATTCTTATCTATGTTAGCCACGTGGCTCAGTACCTTTCTCAGCAGGGCAGCTCATGTGGCTTCTTTGGTGGTCTGTGCAGGAGTGCAGGAAGAGCTTCCTTCTTCCCATAATACTCCTGTTCTCATCACCCTGCCTCTACTTCCTGTCTGGTTGACCCACCTATAATTCCTACCTGGCCAATCAGTGTTTATTTAAAACATAATTGACATAATACGGACAATTATCCTGCATAATTGTCCCTCTTTTGTCAATCATGTATTTTAATAAAACACTGATTGGCCAGGCAGGAAGTATAGGCGGGTCAACCAGACAGGAAGTAGAGGCAGGGTGATGAGAACAGAATACTGGAAAGGAGGAAGCCCATTCCTCCCACTCCTGCCCAGACTTCGAAGAAGCAACATGTGATCTGCCCCACTGTGAAAGGTACTGAGCCACATGGCTAACATAGATAAGAATAATGGGTTAATGTAAGCTACAAGAGCTAATAAGAAAACTGAGCTAATGGACCAATCACTTTATAATTAATGCAGACTTTCTTTGGGGCTTGCTAGCTGTCGGGTACTGGGCAGGACAGAAACTCCAATAAGCAGGCCCCTTCTTGTTACAGTCTTTGAGGTTCAGGTGTGTTTCTTGTATGCAGAAGAAGGATGGATTCTGTTTTCATATCCAATCTATTAGTCTGTGCCATTTTATACGTGAGTTGAGTCCATTTATATTAAGGGATATTAATGACCAGGGATTGCTATCTCCTGTTATTTTAGTTTTCCTTGTCACTTATTTTAATTTGTGTGCTTTTCCCTTCTTTGGGATTTGTTGCTATGTGACCATCAATTGTGTTTTTGTTGGTGTAGCCAACTTCCTTCGGTTGGAGTTTTTCTTCTAATTTTGTGTATGGCTGGGTTTGTGGCTAGGTATTGGTGAAATCTACATTTGTCATAGAATATCTTATTTTGTCCTTCTATGGTGATTGAAAATCTTGCTGGGTATAGTAGTATGGACTGGATTTGCTCCTGGCTTCCGTTCCTGGTGGAGCTTGTTCCCACTCTGTTTTAGGTAGCTGGTCCAGTCCCACTCTGGTTCTGGTGGAGAACGCTGACTCTGAGTCAGGTCTCTACCTCAGTCCTGGTCCACCAGTGTCCCGGGACTGGATTGGCTCCCAGGACTGGATTTGCTCCTGGCTCCTGCTCCCATTGCAGTTTGTTTCCTCAGGCCCTGTCTGTCCTAGGTGGCTAGTTCAGTCCCATGCCTGTGGAATTTGTTGCCCACGGTGGAGTTCCTTGACTCAGGACAACTTTGGCCTAGTTTACTGGCTTTGACCTATATCTGTAAATTCTGGTCTGGATTCCCTCCTGCAGAAGTCCCTGGGTTGGAGTTGGACCTAGAATGGTTTCTGGCTCTGGCCTACTGCCTCAGATGTCCCGGGCTTGGGTGCACTCAGACCCGCAGAGGACCTGCTTACTGCTGCAGAGGTCCCAGACTCATGTTTGAACCCACAGAGTTTCCAGGTATTTGTCTATTCCCTTTGATGTCCCATACCAATGTCTGGACCCACAGAAGTCCTGGCTCAGGCCTACTCCCTTTGAGGTCTCAGACTCACACCTGGCCTGCTGAGATCCCTGGTTCCTGCCTACTCCCTCAGAGGTTCCAGGTTCACTCACACCCAGACTGGCAGAGATCCTGGCTCAAGCCTAGTTCCTGGGAGGTCCTAAACTCATGCCCAGACCCACCGGGGTCCTGGCTTAGGTCTACTCCTTTGAAGATCCCAGATTCACATCTGGACCCTCAGTGGTCTCTGGCTCTGGCTCACTTGCTCAGCAGTTTCTCCCCTGTACCTGTTCCAGTAGAGATCTCTGACTCTGGATCTGGTTTCTGGCTCAATCCTGATCCGCCAGTGTCCCGGGACTGGGTTCACTCCCAGGACTGGATTTGCTCCTTGTTTCTTTTCTTTATTGCCTCTATTTCAGTCTTCAAGTCTTTAGCTATTTTAATTGTTTGCTTTACATGTTTGATTGTCTTTTCTTGGGTTTAGGAGATTTATTGATTTTTCCGTTTTATTATCTGTTTCACCATTTCTTTAAGGGAGTTTTTTATTTCTTCTTTAAAAGTCTCCATCATACTTATAATGTTACATTTAAAATTGTTTTTATCTGCTTCTTCTGGGTTAGGTTGATCTAGTCTTCCTGTTGTATGACCACTGCATTCTGGTGTTACCATGTTGCTTTTTAGGTTGTTGAATGAATTCTTGCATTGGTGTCTACCCATCCCTTTCTCCATTTGATGCCAGCAGTGTTTTTGCCTCTTGGTCTAATCCTTGCAATTGCTGTCTATGTCTTTGGGAGCTGTTCTTGGTCTGCACTGTACTGTTGCTGTCTGTGTATCAGGGAGCTGAGGTCTACCTTGGCCTGCTCTCTTGGTCCACTTTGTGAAGTCACAACCTGTGCTTTAGAGTTCCTCTTTTGGTCCTCTCTGTGTAGCTGCAGTCTGTGTTTCAGAGTTTCTCTGAGTTATCATGGGGGATAGGAAGGTTTAGGGTCAGAGTGGCACTTGTAGCTTGCAGGGTCTGATGGGTGCTGTGGAGGAGTTGGAGCAGTGTACCTGCAGGAAGCTTGCTTGCTGGATAGCTAAAGAAGCTGTGGCAGGTGGGAAAGGGGCCTGGGGTTTTGCTAGAGAGTGAGTTGTCCTGCTTTGTGGGTGATCACTTACCTTGTGGTCCTCTTTGTGTTGTTGTAGGCTGTGTTTCAGAGTTCCTCTGAGATTGGGGTTGGGATTGGAGGGTTTTAGAGCAGAGTTGAGCTTGTAGCTTGCAGGGTCTGATAGGTGGTTTGGGGGTGTTGGAGCAGCCTACTTGAGGAAGATTGCCTCTTCATTGGCTAGAGAAGCTGAGGCAAGTGGGGGAAGGGTCCCAGGTTTTGCCCCAGTATGGAGAGCCTAGAGAGGGAGGTGTCCAGCTGGGTAGGTGATCACTCACTTCTTGGTCCTTTCTGTGTGACTTTTGACTTCTAAACAGAGTTCAGTTTGATAAACTGGGACTTTTGATGTTGGACTGGATGCATTTCTGCATTATGCTATGGCTGCAAGTCTATGGGGGCCAGGGAGTATAATGGGATAGTTTGAATGGAAATAGTCCCTGTAGGCTCATAGATAGTGGTACTGTTAAGAGTGCCACTTGTTGGAGTAGGTGTCATCTTGTTGAAAGAAGTGTGGTACTAGGGTCAGACTTTGAGCTTTCAGAAACTCAAGCCAGGCCCAGTGTTATTCTCTCTTCTTGCTGCCTGATGATCCTGATACAGAACTCTCAGCTCTTTCTCCAGCACCATGTTTGCCTGCATGTAGTCATGCTTCCTACCATGGTGAACTGAAAGCCATTCACAAGAAAATGTTTTCCTTTATAAGAGTTGCTGTGGTAATGCTGTCTCTTCACAGCAATAGAAGCCCTAACTAAAACAAGGGCTGATTCCTCTGGGCTTAGCTCTGGGAGAAGCTATCTCTCTTACTCTTAGAAGTCATTAGTGGCCCACAATTCTTTGTCTAGTGGTGGAAGTTTGAAATTTCTCCCTTCTGCATTAGCATGTATACTGATTTTGCCATTGTTCTGGACTTGTTTATGCAACAGTGATGTGGGACTCCCCTCTGTATGCTGTGAATACCATTGGTTAATAAAGAATCTGCCTTGGCCTGTGATAAGATAGAGTAGAACCAGGCAGGGGAAACTAAACTGAATGCTGTAAAAGAGAAGGCAGAGTCAGAGAGAAGCCATGTATCCCTGCTGGGGACAGACACTGAAACTTTACCCAGTAAGCTACAACCTCATGGTGATACACAGGTTAATGGAGATGGGTTAATTTAAGATATGAGTTAGTCAGAAATATGCTTAAACCATTGACCAAACAGTACTGCAAACAATATGGTTTCCATGTGATTATTTTGTGGGTTGAGCAGCCCAGAACAAACAAGTGGCCTCCCACAAAAAATTGGCACACCAACATGATTTGAAACATTTGGAGCTGATACCTGCCACGCACTTTGGGTCCAGATGTTTACATGCCCACTCAGGGCCCATGGCTCAGCACTTTCCACCTGGGCAGGCAGCAGAATCAGGTCTGCTAGGCATACACAGGCAAGAGAGTATGACAGATTCCCACCGCCATACACAGAGATATTTTCAGGTCAAGCAGTATGTTGCATGGCAGATTTAGCTTTTACTCTTATAAAAAGGGTTTATATGCTGCATGGTGCTTCCCAGAGTTGAGGTGGTGAGGCTGTCTCTCAGAGTCAGTCTCAGAGACAGTAAACATGCTTCCTCCATGTTGGACTGGGCAGAACCAAAAAAAAAAAGGAAAGAAAGAAAGAAAGAAAGAAAATAAAAGCATGTTTCTGGTCAGAAAATAATTATAGATACACAAAAAGGACAGATTCAGACATAAAAGACCTTTAAATGAGACATGGTGTATTTAAAATAATGTACATAGGCTTGCGAGGGACAAGAAAAAGAGTAAAAAGACAATAAATGTAATATAAAAGAGTAGAGAGAGTCATAGATTAAAGGAGTAAAGATAATAGAGTAAATATTAAACTTGTAGAAAAAGTAATAGAGTAAGAAAAATGAACCAAATAAAGATGGAAAATATACAGAGAGTATGGATAATGTATATTATTGTGTTTTCTTTGAATTTTTTTGACTGTGAAGGAGCTAGATACAGAGAGACATATCATTGTATGGACTGATAAACTAAACCAGTATATATATTTGAAAGGTAGCTTGATTCCAAAATGTGGGTCTAAAGCTTTGTTGCTTTGGAAAAGAGGTTCTGTTTTTTGGTTCCACAGAAGATGAGAACCTGTAGATTAATTCTAGGCTAATGTGGTTTGATGGACCAAGATCCCCCAAAAGGTTGCTGTAAAGACTTACATTACCCAACAAAAGCAGGAAGCAGTTTGGATACAACTGCTTTATAATTGTTTATAAAAGACAATTGTTTATAAATATTTGTTTAAATTTAAAGGGGGACATGTAGTAATAAGGAGCGGCCGGCAGGGCTGTGTCCCCAGCACCCAGCCGCCCACATGGCTAGCTTTACCCCAAAATAATTACACGGAAACTGTATTCTTTTAAACACTGCCTGGCCCATTAGTTCCAGCCTCTTATTGGCTAGCTCTTGCACCTGGACTAGCCCATTTCTGATAATCTGTGTAGCACCCCAAGGTGTGCTTACCGGGGAGATTCTAGCCTGCCTCTGCCCCTGGTAGGAAAATCATGGCGACTATCTGACTCAGCTTCCTTCTCCCAAAATCCTGTTCTGTTTACTCCACCCATCTAAGGGTGGACCTATCGAATTGGCCTAGGCAGTTTCTTTATTGAAATCACTCCCACATCATTTCCCCTTTTTCTGTTTAAACAAAAAAGAAAGGCTTTAACTTTAACATAGTAAAATTACATACAGCAAAACAGTTATCAAGTAAGAATTACAGTTACAATATTTATATCTACTTTATATTTTATCATAACTAAGGAAAACTATAACTATCTATTCATTCTTCATCTCCATCAAAGACTCCAGAAGGATATAATACTAAACAAGAAATAAGAAAACTCTAGGAATGACAGAGACATCTCGCTGCCTGGACAGTCACCCAAAGTTCCTCTGTACCGTTGGGGCATCTATCTTCGGCCTTCAGGCCCACAGTATCCAGCAGACAGTTCCATGAAGCAGGAAATTCCAGACAGTTTAGTCACTTTCTGCT
Source organism: Microtus obscurus (assembly GCA_963919715.1). Classification (NCBI taxonomy): domain Eukaryota; kingdom Metazoa; phylum Chordata; class Mammalia; order Rodentia; family Cricetidae; genus Microtus; species Microtus obscurus. The sequence goes on from CAWTZC010001296.1 coordinate 18,195, forward strand.
GTGTCCTGCGTCCTGCAGAATGTCTCGTAGACTCTTTTATGAATCAGGAACCCTGAAAGATCATCTCACCTTTAGGCAAGTTCAGCAGTCCTCTCTCTGCGAGTTCTTTGTGTCCAGTTTATGCAGCAGTCCAGGCAAGAACAGTCTCTTGCCCAAATGTCTATCAAGCTCATAAGGATCCTCTTCGATGCCCATCTTCCTCTCGAAGTAGATTGGTGCTGCCAGGAGCAGATGTGTCTCATTGTCATGAAAAGCCCTAAATTATTAAAACATTAAATGCCATATTCTGCAGTCTTTGAAAGATATGAAGAATGTATTATCTGAAATATATCTATGCATATCTAAAAAATCTAACTAACATGACTACAAGCTTGACCATTATTGACGATTATCCATTAACAACCTATATATGTTACATTTTTAAATGAACTGCACAATCACAATACTTAATCAAGATCAAAAATACATATACATGTAACAAAATTGACCTTAAAATCCACACCAATGTAAATTATTCATATCTATATCCTATCCCCCCTTAAATGTAAAAGAACAGTTATAAACAATATTTTGGGAACATGGGCACAGTTTTTTCTCTCTAAACTGCTTCCTGCTGAATGGGGGCGTCGTTAATTAGGTCTTTCATGTGCCAAGGTCATCTCAGTTGGCAGTTGAGTGAAGTAATTTTTTGAGGGTGTTCACAGCAACCTTTCAGGAAGGCGTGGTCTATCATACCAAATCGGAATAGAAGAAATCCACAGGGTCTCATCCTCTGTAAAAACAAAAGAAGACCTTTTCCAAAGCATCATGTCCTTAGACCCAAATTCTGAAGTCATAATACCCTCATGAAATCCATTCTGGTTCCACTTGGCAGCCCATATAATGAAATGTCTCTCTGTACTTAGCTCCTTCACAGTCAAAAATTTTAAAGAAAACACAATGTACATAATCCAGATTCTCTGTGAATTTTCCATTTTTATGTGGCTTATTTTTCTTTATTTCTTTTAATCTATAACTATCTGTACTCTGTCTCTTTAAAGACTTTACCTTTTTATTTTTAAAGGCATTAACTTTATTCTCTCTCTCTATATATTTATTTCTCTCTCAAGCCTATGTACATTCATCCAACAGTGTGATCCATTTAGTGGTCTGTCTGAATCTGTTTTATTGTGAATCTGTAATTTTTTTACTATCCAGGGCATTTCTTAAAATGTTAAGCAATTATTAAAAACTTAAGTTACACAATGTATAGGTGATACGGTACCGCCAATTTCTGTCCAGTAGAAACCTTAAGTGCGCTGTCATTACGGTTATTACGGTAGTTCCTGCTTGAGACCAGCTCAGTTCATCATGATGGAGCTGAGCAGCTCCTGCCTCAGAGCCATTTGGTGTTCCTGAGCCTCGCAGAGTTTCAGGCATACAGCAGTCCAAATTGCCATCAAACAAATCATAGCACTTTACTCCAAATGCTCCATTCAAAAGCTCTGTCTCCCGCAGGAGCCAGCCAGAGATCGCAATGGCGGCACAGCCCAGAAAGCCGGCATTTTAAAACAGCCAGTTTTTTCCTGTTGCTGAGTCAGGACAATTTCTTTGCGGCTCGCAACCCACAAACAGCAAAAAGCTGTCTTAAATTCTCTCTCTCTCCTTTTTAAGCCCTCTCAGGTTTTATGTGGAGTTAATTAGCACGTTGGGTGCCACCTTGTAGTAATAAGGAGCGGCCGGCAGGGCTGTGTCCCCAGCACCCAGCCGCCCACATGGCTAGCTTTACCCCAAAATAATTACACAGAAACTGTATTCTTTTAAACACTGCCTGGCCCATTAGTTCCAGCCTCTTATTGGCTAGCTCTTGCACCTGGACTAGCCCATTTCTGATAATCTGTGTAGCACCCCAAGGTGTGCCTACTGGGGAGATTCTAGCCTGCCTCTGCCTCTGGTAGGAAAATCATGGCGACTATCTGACTCAGCTTCCTTCTCCCAAAATCCTGTTCTGTTTACTCCACCCATCTAAGGGTGGACCTATCGAATTGGCCTAGGCAGTTTCTTTATTGAAATCACTCCCACATCAGGGACATGCTATAGAGATTTACATTGGTACGGATCTTGGTTTATTGATACAAATTGTATATCATTCTTGTTATATGTATATTTCTGCTATTGATTAAGGTATTGTGATTGTGTAGTTAATTTAAAAATGTAATGTATAATTAAGAAATATAGGTTAATAGATAATCATTTATAATAGTCAAGCTTGTAGTCATGTTAGTTAGGTTTTCTAGATATATATAGAGATATATTTTAGTTAGATAATCTTCAAACCTTTCAAAGACCTCTGGAATATGGCATTTAAAATGTTTTAAGAACTTGGGACTTTTCATGATATGAAACACATCTTCTCCTGGCAGCACCAACTACTTCAAGAGGATGATGGGCATTGAAGAGGCTCCTTATGGAGTTTGTTGGCCATTTGGTTAAGAAACTGCTTTTGCCTGTGCTTCTTGATGTTATGTAATGTGAGCTGTACATGCAGGATCCACAGAGAGATGGCTGTTGAACTTGCCTAAAGGTGAGATGATCCTTTGGGGTTCCTGCTTCATGAAAGAGTTTGCCAGTCATTCTGCAGGACTCAGAAGAAAGTGACTGACAAACTGCTAATATAGGCTGAACTATGTTTGAAATTTCCTGCTTTGTGGAGAAGTCTTCTGGATACTATGAACTTGTAGGCTGAAGATGGATGCTCCAAGGATACAGAAGAACTTTGGGTGACTGTCCAAACAGTGAGATGTTTCTGTCAATTCTAGAGTTTTGGAATTTGCTTACAATGCACTTGCTATTTACTTGGGTAATATTATATCCTTCTGGAGTCTTTGAAGGAGTTGAAGAATAGATAGTTATGATTATAGTTTTCCTTAGTTAGAATAGATAGTTATGATAAAAGATAAAGCAGATATAAAATTGTAACTGTAATTCTTGCTTGATAGCTGTTTTGTTATATGTAATTTTACTATGTTAAAGTTAAAATATTCCTTTTTATTTAAACGGAAAGGGGAGATGATGTGGGATTCCCCTCTGTATGCTGTGAATACCACAGGTTAATAAAGAATTTGCCTTTGCCTGTGATAGGATAGAGTAGAGCTAGGTGGGGAAAACTAAATTGAATGCTGGGAAAAAGAAGGTAGAGTCAGAGAAAAGCCATGTATCCATGCTAGAGACAGACACCAAAATTTTACCCAGTAAGTCACAGCCTCTTGGTGATACACAGATTAATGGGGGTTAATTTAAGATATGAGTTAGTCAGAAATATGCTTAAGCTATTGGCCAAATAATATTGCAAATAATATGGTTTCTGTGTGATTATTTTGTGAGCTGACAGCCAGGAACAAACAAGCAGCCTAACACATCACAATTGTTCCTAGGAAAGACAGTTTCATAGCAGACTTCTTAATATTACAGTTTTTTTTGTCCACTCTTTTGGTGGTTTGAATAGGTATAGCCCTCATAGACTCATATGTTTGAATTCTTGGCCTATAAAGTGGCAATATTAGAAGGTGTGGCCTTGTTAGAGTAGGTGTAGTCTTGGTGGAGGAAGTGTGTCACTGTAGAAGTGGGCTTTGAGATCTTATATGTTCAAGCTATACTTGTGTTGGACACACTGTTCACTTCCTGTTGCCTGCAGGTAAAGATGTAGAGCTTTCATCTCCTTCCCAGTATCATGTCTCCCTGAATGCCACCCTACATGCTGATATTAGACTAAAGCTCTGAACTGTAAGCCAGCCTCAATTAAATATTTTTCTTTATAAGAGTTGCCACAGTTATGGTGTCTATTCACAGCAATAGAAACCCTAATGAAGACAGCCCTTTTCCACTATAATCCCCTGAATATCAGAAATGACAGTGCCTCAGGATGGCTTCCAGGGACAGAGGCAGGTGTGGTTTGGGATATCCTGCACCTATGTAATAAACTGTGTTTTCTGTAAATGGCTGAGTGTATGAGACAAGCTGTGTTTGCTGTCAATAGAAGAGCTAGAGAATGGACCTGCACAAACTTTTTGGAGCTAGAAAACCACACAGTGAGTCCTAGATGCTGAACATGAAGCTACATGATTTGTATCTATTCTTCCATATTTTTAGTTTATTTTGCTATTTTTCAATTCTTTCATTTTGAAATAAGATATTTATATATTTATTTATTGTTTGTTCATTATTTTACAAGAACTCAGAATTAAAAGACTTCTGATTTTTTTCCTAATTTAAAAGATTTTTTCATTTTACATACCAGCCACAGTACTTCTTCCCTCCCCTCCTCCTGCTCCCTCTACCTTCTCCCCTCATTCACTCTCAGAAAGGGTAAGGCCTCACACTGGGAGTCAACAAAGTCTAGCATATCAAGTTGAGGCTGCATCTAAGCTGAGTAAGGTATTTTTCCATAGGGAATGTGCTTTAAAAAAACCAGTTCATGCACTATGAAAAACTGGTCTCACTGCCAGTGGCTCCCAGACTACCCAAGTCACAGAACTGTCACCTACATTCAGAGGGCCTAGTTTGGTCTTATGTAGGTTCCCCAGCTGTCAGTCCAAAATTAGTGAGGTCCTACTAGTTTATGACAGCTGTCTCTGTGGATTTCCCTATCATAATCTTGACATACCTTTCTTCATATAATCCTTCCTCCCTTTCTTTGACTGGACTCCAGGATTTCTGCTCAATGCTTAGCCGTGAATCTCTATATCTGCTTCCATCAGGTGCTGGATGAAAGTTCTATGATAACAATTAGAGTGGTCATCAATCTGATTACAAAGGAAGGCCAGTTCAGGTACCTTCTCTGCAATCGCTTGGAGTCTTAGCTGGTGTCATCCTTGTGGATTCCTGGGAATTTCCCACAGAATTAAGCAGGGAAAACTAAACTGAATGCTGAGAGAAAGAAGGCAGGAGTTAGTGGGAAGTCATATAGTCCCACTGGAGACAAATGCTGGAACTTTACCTGGCAAGCCACAGCCACATGATACACAGATTAAGAGAAATGGGTTAAATTAAGATGTAAGAGTTAGCCAAGAAGAAGCTAGAGCTAATGGGCCAAGCAGTGATTTAATTAATACAGTTTCTGTGTGGTTATGTCGAGTTTGAGCAGCTGCAAACAAACAAGCAGCCTCCTACAACAGGTAGTCATCAATCTGATTACAGGAGAAGGCCAGTTCAGGCAACTTCTCCACTATTGCTTGGAGTCCTAGCTGGTGTCATCCTTGTGGATTCCTGGGAATTTTCCTAGCACCAATTTTCTTTCTAACCCCATAATGATTCCCTCTATCAATAGATCTCTTTCCTTGTTCTCACTCTCCATCTCTCCCCCAACTTAATCATCCCTTTCCTTCCTGTTTCTTCATATCCTTCTTCCTTCCTTCCTCTTCCCCCTCCCTCCTTCCCCCTTGTATTTCTAATTTACTCAGGTGATTTTTTTTTTCTATTTCACTTTCCCTGTGGGCTTTCGTGCATATCTTTCTTAAGGTTCTCCTTGTTATCTAGCTTCTCAGGGGTTGTGGGCTCTTCTCTCAGATGGAGACTTCTGTTTTTTAAAAAGTTCTTATATTTTTAATTGTTTAAAAATTTCAAGAATGTGAGACTTTAAACTTTTGACTGTGTTTTATGTGGTAATATTAAAAGTAGAGTGCAGGGACAAAGAATAGAAAAATCAAGGCTTGAAATGAAATGTTTGTTGTCAAGTTGAGAAGTCCCAATTGAATACTTTATTAGTTTATCTCATGGACTTGTCTCAGAGGGATTGTCTTAATTGTCATTAAGTAGGATGACTCAGTCTACTTTGGGCATTGTCATTCCCTGGTCTTGTGGTCCTGGAATCTATAAAAATGTTATCTAAATAATTGCCTCTGAGAGGCCAAATAGGGACCCCTCAATAGTGTTTTAGTTCCTGCTTGAGTTTTTCTCATGACTTCTCTCAATGGTAGACTTTGAAAAAGTGTACTTCAATATATATTCCAGGCCTTTTCCTGTCAAATTTGATTTCTGTCTTCCTGAACGTGAGCTTTCCTCCTCTTTCATACATCCCCAACCTTCCTTACAGTCTATATAGATCCATAGATCCATTAAATCATGTATCAAGCCATAAGCCACAATAATCTGTCTTTACTAATTGAAGCAGAGTGACTTGTAGTAGTCAATTTTAGCAAAAGGAAACAAAATACCTGAAATTTGTGCTGTTACCAGATACCCACTTTGAAAAAAAAAGACATATTAGATTAAAACAAAATAGTGGACGAAGTCCTATTTGCCACTAGTAAGAAGTATTGTATGTTTATTGGAACATTAGTTCAGCATTCAGTACATGGGAGACATAGACATGCGATAACAGATAAATAGATTGTGAAATTGTGACAGTCACACATAGCATGTTTTTGTTTGTTTGTTTATTTATTTACTAAGATTTTCTACCTCCTCCCCACCTTTCATTTCCGCTGAGATGCCAATGGCACACATAGCATGTTATTCCTCAACTGTTAAAAGTGAGGAGTTCTTGTCCGTGGCTACAATATGGATGGCATTATGTTCAATAGTTAGGCCCTAATGTTTGTATAATCTCTTAAAATAGAACTGTTAGCTGGACAACAAGTCTTTACAGCATAAGACTATGAAAATTTTTGATACTCTGTCCATATGTACAGATAGACTGCATGATATGATAATGGTTACTAAACCTTTGCTGTAATAGAAAGTGGCGATGGTGGCACACGCCTTTAATCCCATCACTCAGGAGGCAGAGGCAGGCAGATCTCTGTGAGTTCGAGACCAGCCTGGTCTACAGAGCTAGTTCCAGGACAAGCTCCAAAGCCACAGAGAAGCCCTGTCTCAAAAAACCAAAAAAAGAAAAAATGTGAAGTAACAAATACATAAGACGACATAAAGATAATTTATGAGATAAGATCTCTATGTAGTAAGAATGCACTTCATTCAAGAGTTTTCTCTAAAGTAGCTGTTGGAAAAAAGGAATTTTATATTATATGCATACATACACATATATGCATATATATATATATATATAAATATATATATATATATATATATATATATATATATATATATATATATATATATATACAGCTCCAGCGCATCTATCTCCTTCAGCAGCTATTGCCTGGCTTTACTCTGCTAATCTAGTGACCAAAATCAGCTTCTTTATTAACCAATGGTAATAAAACATATTCATAGCATACAGAGGGGAATTCCACATCATATGTATATATTCAGTTTGTACCCTCAATTTTACATTAAATTGGAAATATGTATAGTAATGACCTCCAAAAGTTATGATGGGAGGAAACAGTGGGAACTCACAGAGGCAAGAGAGTATTTTGTATCTTGATTGGGTTTGGAGTCAAGTAGTTACATTTATCCAAGTCAATTTATTGAAATATGCATTTGTTTAATGTGCACATAGTACTCTTTCTTAATTAATTATACTTTAAAGTGTCAAACACAGCAACATTTAAGATTGAAATATTATTTCACAAGAAATGTTACATCACTCAAGATAATATTTCCTAGGTTCAGCCCTTTATTGACAAATCTCATGATTTCTCTTCGTTTATAGTTGAGTAGTACTCCATTGTGTATATGTACTACATTTTCATTATCCACTCATCCAGTGAAAGACATTTGGCTCGTTTCCATTTCCCGGCTTATGTGAATAAGGCACCAGTGGACACTGGTGAACAAGTCTCTGTGGATTAGGATGTTTAGTTATTTGGTCATATGCCAATGAGTAGTATATCTGGGTCATATGGTCGATACAGTTTTAGTCTTTTGAATATTCTTCATCCTGTTTTCCAGAGAAGCTAAGCCAGTTCTCATTCCTTCCAAAAATGAGTGTCGAGTCCACTTTCTCCACAACCTAGACAACATTTGGTGTCAGATTTTAAATAGATTTTAAGCACGCTGCTTGTCATGACATGAAATGTCAAAGTTGTTTTAGTTTTCATTTTTTCCTCATTGCTTAGGCCTTTTCAAGATTTTATTAGCAATTTTTATTTATTCTCTTGAGAACTCTCTGTGTAGGTCCCAGATCCAGTTTTTAAATGGTGATTTGGTTTTTGGACTCATAATTTTTAAAATTCTTTATATATTCTGAGTATTAACCTTCTCTCTGGTGTATAACAGACAAAGGTTCTCTCCCATTTTGTGGGTTTCCTCTTTATCCTACTGATTGTTTCTTTAGCTGTGAAGAAGGTTTTTTAGGTTTATGAAAACCCACTCATCAATTGCTTGCCTCAATCCTTAGCAAATTGAGTCCTGTCAATAAGGAAAAATGCTACACATTCTCTCTTACTGTAATTCCTAGCTCCAAATTCTAAGATGTGCATATACAACAAGCCAGAAATACATAAAGAGACCATATGTTGGGGAGCTTGAGAGGGAATAGCAGGATAGAGATGATATAAGTGGGAAATGGAAAAATGGGGAGGGAATCTGACTGGGGTGGAGGATGGAAGGTCAATACAGAAGGAAGAGGAGGGACGGGGACAAATAATAGGAAAGTTGTTTTTTAAGGCCTTAAGGGTTTGTAATATTTTATATTTCCTTAAAATTATACATAATACTTGATTACATATGTATATCTGTGCACATATTTACATGTATACATATATTCATGTATACACATTTTATATCTCTATCTCTATTTATATCCCTCTATCTCTATCTCTATCTATCATCTCTCTCTCTATATATATATCTCCATACAGAACCAGTTCCTGGCATGAGAAGCCTCCTTTTGAATGATTAGTCAGTGTAGTCATTGTGACTCCCAAAATAATATGGATTATAGATGTAATCAATGGTCATTTCTTAGTGGATGAGGTTACACCCCTATTGAAGAACACGCTTCACATTTAGGACAAAGGACTCAGATGATCTGAGCTTGATGTAATTTTTTTCCTGTGGTAAGACTTCCATGGTTCCAGAAAATACTGTATAAATTGCCAAGGGAAGGAAGCAATTAAGCAGTCATACCAAGCTTCAATATTCATGAATCATTTGAAAAAATGTAAACACTTGAAATTCAAGTCATGGATGCTGTGCACTCCAGGGGATAGTGTAAATCTGCCAGAAATTCAATTCAAGAGGAAATAAGTTCAACAACACTTATTGGAAATGTTTTTCTTGAGGGGTTAGAGAGTCACAGAGAAAGAATCAGGGCAAAGACAAGGGAAGAACATGGAAGGCATGACCAAGGAAACTTAACCAAGGCTTTAGGAAAGGGTGAAACTGAAGACAGTCTCTCTCCAACTTTAAGTGTGCTTGGATGTTAATGTTTAAAATCTGATCTTATTCTTTCATTGCTAAATATGGTAGATACTTGAAGTTCGAGACTCAAATGGGTGGACAGAGATTTAGAATAGGCAGTCTTAAAAATGCATATTTGTTTGCTAAGCAATTTATATAAGGAACATTTTAAAATTTTATATATATATATATATATTCTAAAATGTGAGGATATTGAAGGAAACTGGAATTGTGAGAATTTCAATTAATTTCTCTTAACGTTTAAAAAACAACTTGTGGAAAATAGGGTCATTTCTATAGAATATAATATTCATTTAATATTTATCATGTTCAATGACCAAATAAATTCCAACCTTCCCTGTACTGCTTTGGGCCTTCTTTGGAGGGAAGGGTTTGTATACAGTGGGAGCTGTCCTGGCCTCAAGCGATTTGGTTACGAAGACACATAGGCCAAGGAAAATGCTTGTTAAACTCATTCTGTGTTGCACTCAGCAAGTAACTCATTTAGAATTTAATGTTTCTTTTTAAACAGAGCACAGAGGCTTAGGAAGCAAGTCCAGTTACTGCCAAGACATTACCCTAATTCTATGCCATATGCATTTTAGGTTTTGGCATCTAAAAGATACTCAATAAATGTCTGTTCAATTTCAAAAAAAAAAAAAGATTACATCACAAGCAGATGCAGTGAGCCCACATAATGAAATTTCAGGATGCTGTAGTCAGTTTCTGTTTCACAAGCCCCATTTCACCCTATTTCTACAAAATGTCTGTTTTCTCAACCAATTGAAAAAGATTTTGAAAATGGCCCATCTAAATAAAGGCCATGTTGATTCTCAAAACAACTGTGTGTGATCAATGACTCACTCAACTACTACATCAGACTGTTTCCTGTCCTCTAGGATTTCTTGAAGAACCCCTTTCTTCACCTTCTTCCTCAGGAGTGTCCTGCATGGCTTTCTGCAGTAGTATCTTCAGAGTCTGCCTCTGGAACCTGCGGTGCCTAACGGAGCCAATGAGGAAGTAAATGATGGGGTTGGCACAGCTGTTAACACAGGATAGAAAAGTTGTCATTTCAATAACAAGGCAAAAGAAAACTTCATTGTATTCCTCAATCCAACTTAAGAGGAACAAATAGATACCAAAGGGCAGACCAAAGAATAAGAAGACCAGCACTGTGAAGGTAATGGTCACACACAACCTGGTCACAGGAATTCTTTGTGAGCCACAGAAGATCCTGACCAACAGGGTCAGGCTAGATCCACAAAGAACCACAGATAATACTATCACAAATGCAGCAATGATAAAATTATAACTCCTACACAAAGAATGGTTATAATGGTGATTTAGAAGGCCGCAATCATGCCCTAAGAGGAGACTCAACAGTAGAGAGAAGGCCCAGAGCAGGGCACATATGACAGCTGATAAGTGTCTTGGTCGCTGACAGTGATACCAGATGGGCCACAAAACAGACAGACAGCGCTCAACACTGATGGCTGCAATAATACACATATCTGCAAGGTAAACAAAGATGAATACATTGGCGAGATAGATGGGAATATCGAAGTAGATGGCATGGAAATGAAAAAGGATATATTTCAAGGAATGCACAGTCAGAAAGCTGAGGAAGAGGAAGTCAGCCCCAGCCAGGTTGAGGACATAGACAGAGAAGGCATTCCTTTGTATGTGGAAGCTCAGAAGCCATAGCACTATGACATTTCCTGCCAGCCCAACCATGGCAATGCCAGCTTTAAGAATATTCAGGATAATGGGGATGGAGTCAATACAGGGTAAGTATCCAGTGTAGTAAGTTTCATTCATTGTTGTGTTGTTAGCGCTCCAGGCTGGGGTGGTTGGATCCATGCTTGGGAATTTTCCACTAGCGTTCCTGCAAAGTAAATTGAGATATGAACACATGACACTTTCTGTCAAGACCACCTGGCTATGGGGGAGTGTCTGGCACAGGTTCATAAGGAAGGAGAAACAGGCTTGCAGAGATGAAGCAATTTATCAAAACTCCAAAATTCTAGAAACTTCTTTTAAACCCAGTTTTTACTATTCAGTCTATCTGCAGACCAATGCCTCTAATGATTTTGGGGTAGTTGATGATACCAGT
>CAWTZC010001299.1:0-16410 GCA_963919715.1 Microtus obscurus
TGTTGAAATTGGGGTGCAGGGTTTGTGCCCAACTTACCGGTCGCCTGGCTAGCTTATGCCCAAATAACAATACACAAAATTGCATATTCCTTTAGCTTGGCCATGTGTAACTTCAACCTCTCACATTCCTAATCATCTCTACACCAAGGTATAAACACGGAGATTCTAGCCTCGTCCATCTTGAGTGGGGCTGCATCGTGTGTGCATGCCTCAGAGCCTGGGCCATCCCTGTCTGCCCGCTAGACACGAGGCTGCTGTCTACAATGAGCGGAGCTTCTAGTGCTTCTCTGGGCTCACTTCCTCTTCCCTGTCTGCCATCCCTATTTCACATTTACCTCCTGCCATAACATTCCCTTCAGCCAATAACCATCTTATTTTAACCAATAAAATCAAGAGATTGATATATGGCACTTCTACATCACTTCCCCTTTTTCTGTTTAAACAAAAGGAAAGGCTTTACTTAACATAGCAAAATTACATAAAACCAGTTTCTCAAGTAAAAGGTATTAATCTTTACATAACTTAAGCTTCAGAAAAAATATAACTATACTAATATTCTCAACTCTCTCAAAGAACTCCTGAAAGACATACTAATGCAAACAAGAAACTAAACAGCATTTTAAGCTCAAAATACAGAACATCTCGCTGCTGGACAGTCCACCCAAAGAACATCTCTGACTGTTGGGGCATCCGTCTTAGCCTACAGGCCTATGGTTTTCAACAGACATTCCACAAAGCAGAAATTTTACAAAGGCAGTCACTATCTGCTTGTCCTGAAGAGAATGTCTTGCAGACTCTTTCATGGATCAGGAAGCTCGAAAGATCATCTCACCTTTTAGACAAGTTTCGGTAGTCCTCTCTCTGAGGGTTCTGTGTCCACTTTATGCAATAACCGTCCAGCTAGAACAGTTTCTTGCCTAATAGCTATCCAAACTCCAAGGATACTCTTCAATGCCCATTCTTCTTCCAGAAGTGATTGGTGTTAGCAGAGTGTCTCAGTGTCGTGAAAAGACCTTAGTTATTAAAACAATTAGAGATACCATATTCATAATCTTTGAAAAATATGAAGAATGCCTATCTAAAATATATCATAATACATCCTCAGAAAATCTTAACTAACAACATGACTACAAAGCTGACTGCGTATTGATTATCCATTATACACCTCTATACATTACATTTTTAGAAGCGAACTACACAATCCCAATACTGCCATCAAGATCAAATACAGATACATACCAACAAAAAATTGACCTTAAATTTAAATCACTACAGCAAAGTCCACACAAATACAAGGTATTCAATACCTATACCATTCCTTTAAGTAAAAAAAAAAAAAAAAAAACACTTCTAAACCATATTTGGGAACATGGGAGCATGATTTCTACTCCAAACTGCTTCCCTGTACTGAATAGGGGCGTCATTGAGTGGGTCTTTCGTGGTACCTTACCTGTGTGCTAGTTTCATCCTCAGTTGGCAGTTGGTAAACAATTTTCCAAGAACGTTCCCAACAACCGTTCAGGAGCGTGGTTCATCTATTACACTTATCGAATAGAAGAAACAAAACAGGGTCTCATTCTAAAACAAAACAAGAAACTCACTACAAAATCATACCTCCTTACATCCAATTTCCAAAGTCAAGGCTTTGTTTCTAGCATTATCTATATTGGGTTGGTTTAGCAGCATTTATAAACAAATATCTTTTAGCTCACTCTTGCTCTTCCCAGCATTCATCAAAATTCAAAGAGGCGCACAATAGCATACAGTCTCACAAATTTAACTTTCCATCTTGTGTGCTTTATTTCCTTAAACACTCTATTCCGTTTATTTTTGCCTTCAACTTTTTTTGCTTTTTTTAAGCGTATGCTCTTTGACCTGGAGTGCGACCAGGCTGTTCTTGAACTCTCAGAAATCCGCCTTTCTCTGCCTCCCAGGCATTGGGATTAAAGGTGTCTGTTACTACTTGTCTCTGCCTTGGGCGTGTGTACCATACCTTGAAGTCCTGGGGGTCCAGTCTCCTCTGCCTTCCAAGTGTTTGGGATTAAAGAGTATACTTTCGCTTAACTTCTCTTTTTCCTTATTTTCGTTTTCTATTTTAAAAATTTTAACTTTTAGCTTGCATATATTTTTAACACACTAAACCATTTAAAAAATTTTCTTTATCACTTGAATCTCTTTTTACTGTATTTCTCTCTGTTTTTCTGACCACATAAGTCTTTAATTTGCCAAAGCAACTCAGTGGGACTAACAGGCTTTGCCAACTGGATCCAGTCCGCTCCTTAAAGCTTTCTACCATTCCAACCTTGTGGCTGGGTACGTGAGGCGCCTTCAGTGCCACAGCTACAATGTTTCAAGGTCCCTGCCAGCAGTTCAGCTGCACAGATTCAACCTCAAGTCCCTTTCTCTCACCAGCAGCCAAGCCCTCCTCCTCAAACAGTCAAGTTGCCCACCTGGCAGGATGCATAAAGTCATTTTTCAGTGGCTTTTCCTACTACGGCTAAAAAGCAAGAAAAGCCATTGCATTAGCTTTTCGTCAATGACCTGATTTAAGTGTATTTTACTAGTGGCAGGACCTCTTAATGAGCTGCAGGGTTTTGCAGCTCAAGCCCAAGTCAGGTCTCTCTTAGCTGATTGTGCTTGCCTCTAGCAACGCAGAGCAGGCAACGAAAACTGCTGCTCCGAAAGAACAATACTTTTACTCTTCCCAAACTTTCTCAGACTTTCTGTGCAGTTCAGTTGTGTCCCACACGTTTAGCCATCTGTGGTATTGAAATTGGGGTGCAGGGTCGTGTGCCCCAACACAATGCCTGGCTAGCTTATACCCCGAAATAACAATACTATTCCTTTAAACACTATTAACTTCCGACTCTTAACCCATTCCTAATCATCTATGTAAGGCATCCCAAGGTCGCAGCTTACCGGGAGATTCAGCCTACGTCCATCTTGGTGGGAGCTTCATCGGTGTGCGTGCCTCAGAGGGCTGGGCCATCCTGTCTGCCCGCTAGACAGGAGCTGCTGTCTCTGAGCGAACTGCGTGCTTCTCTGAGCTCACTTCCTCTTCCTGTCTGCATACTATTCTGTTTACTCCACCGTTCTTCCTATAGGACCAATAAACAGTGTCTTTATGTTAACCAATGAAATCAACAGATTGATATATGACACTCCTACATCACCATGGTTTAATTCACGATGGTGAGTTCATAATTATGAGCTCATTGTATGCTCTTAAAGTATAATTGCATAAGTTATAAAGAGAGACTTTAATTGTATCATGTGTAGGGTTATAATGAACTTCAATAAATAACTATAGGTCAATTAAAAGGATATACTTTTCAAATAATTTTCCCAGTTCTCAAAAGCAAGACTACAAAGAAAAAGAAGTTTTGCAACACAGTGAGCAGACGATCACTGGAAAAATTGTACTCCTCCAGAGGTGAAGAAGACTCAACCCGATGCCCACAGCTAGTTTGGGGGTGCAGGCGTACCCTCAAATACCGGGCTGAGCATATTCAAAACATGATAAGAGTGAAAATTTTACAGTGCGGGTATACATTTGTATCTAAAAATTATATCGATCAAACTTTGTGGTCCCCTCACAGAGCTCTGATCTAAAGAAACAAAATCTGGAAGGTGTCCCCCACCTAACTCACTGTTTAGGAGGTCGGAAACCTGTCAGACATGGGAGTTCTGTGGCATCCGTGTGTCACCAGGGTTATGTCTGGGTTCAGTTCCTGCCCAGCTCTCTGCTTCCTGGCCTTTCACCAGCTCCCACCAGTGTGAGCTGGGAGCACACCATGCCCCCCACCTGGTGGCTCTCAGGCTGCTCTGATAAACACAGGAAGTGATTTAGAGAAGAAGGGTTTATTTCGTATCCCACAATTTCGGGTAACCATGTACTGATGAGAGAAGTCGAGGGGAGAAACTCAAACAGGAGGAGCAGAGGGTGAGATCCTGGAGGGAGTCAGTTAAAACTCAGCTTGCTCCGTTATAGAACCCAGGCCCACCTACCCAGGAATGGCACCCCCAGCGGCAGGGGCACACCCACCAATATTTATAAATAAAAAATATTTTCAGGGGACCCCGCCCCTACAAGCAAGGTGATTGGCTAGGCTTCCCCTACAACCAATCAAACAAATGGCCCCCATCCTGCCGCAGACAAAGGTCACAGGCTGGGCCTGGATGCTGGCAAGCGAGCATCCCCTCAGGGAACTCAGACTGTGTTAAGTTGACCGGAGAGTGCTCTAACCCGGAGACCTTTCTGCTGCAATGGACTGGGAAATCTCTTGGAACCATGAGTCCAAACTCACCTTCTGTCTAATAATTGTCTTCTGTCCTGCATTTTGTTGCAGTAGCCATAAAATGAAGGACCAGAAGCTACCCAAGATTTATGATTAAAGTGAATGATTGCAAGTCCTGCAGGTAAAATGGAGAACTGTTTGAAATTTAGAAATGAGTGGTTTTAGTCTTGCAAAAAGGTATTTTTTAACATGAAAAACACATATTTGAAAAAAAATTATAAACTTTAGATTGGAAAAATTAAGGAGAGAAAATGTTACAAAATGACAATGCTGTGTGTGTGTGTATGTGTGTGTATGTGTGTGTGTTCCCCTGTGAGTGTGACTTTGGTCAAGGTCGCCATTATATGAAAGTTGGGCTCAGGCATTGCACCCTGATGCTTTCCTGCATGTTCCAAGCTGTCCCTAAGGGTCCATGCAGGTGGCTGTCATTCTGTTTGTGAGGATGCACTAAGCTCCCAAGCAGCGTGAAGCTTGATCCCCCTCCTGCATTCTGGTCACATGACTAGTTCTAACCAGTAAGCTCTGAGGTGAGAGCCTAGCATCCCCTTCTAAGTCAAGACACCTGGATGTTGACCAGGTCCACCAAGTGACCAGGATGTACAGCTACGTCTCACCCAGGGTGGACATGCGCCACTGGGCCCACTGGCCTTGGGGTAGCCGTGTGGACCCATGCAGCAAGACCTTGCTTAGACTGACACGCGTCTGCTGCCTTCCAGTCTCACAGAAAGAAGGCATCAGAAGGGCAAAGGGATGGGGCTTCCAATCTCATGCACATTTTAGGAGGGCAGAAAACAATTATGTCTTCATTCCAAAGAAAAACTACTCTTACCAAAGACCAACTCTCCTGTCTTTTGTGCAGCTGTGTGTGTGTAGTGCTCGTGAGCATGTGCATATGTGCTGTGTGTAGCTCGCACACATATCATGGAGCCAAGGTCAACATCAAGTGTAGTTCCTGACGCACCATCTACCTTGCTTTGAGACAGGGTCTCTCACTCATCCTGGGGCTGAGTCAGCTCACGCTGGCCCCTGAGCTCCCAGGCTTGAACCATCTCTGCCTCCCCAGCCTGGGATTGCAAGTGTGAGCCACCCGCATAGTCTTTTGCACTGATGCTGGGGAGATAGATCGGTCCTCACACTTGCCAAGGCAAACACCCTATTGGCAGGCTGTCACCCCTTTAAGACTAGATCTCACTCTGGAGCCAGGTTAGCCTTGAGCGTATAATCATTCTCCTGCCTCAACACTCCTGGTTTACACTCTTCTTATGAGTTCAGGTTCCTAATGAGTCTGGTGACTCCTGGCCAAAAACGGCCTAGGACACGGACCACAGGCATGGGGGCTGCGGCTTTCAAGAGACAGCATCTGGGTGTAAACCTTAATTCCTGACCTTTACAGATTTAGCTTTGACCATGCCTCTATTTCCTTGGATCTCAGCTCTTGCGTCCTATCTTATCAGACTGCTAACAAAATGACCCGGAGCTGTAGGATAGGTGACCACAGATCTACTACCGGAGCAAGACAGTTTAAAGAGGAGATGCTATTGCTGTACACTGGAACCAGAAAGGCAAACAGTATGTGTCTTGTGCAGACCTGGACTTGACAGTCCATCTCAGGGGCTCTCATTTGGTCTTCACTAGGAACTCTAAAACATCTCAAAAATGGAAAGAAGCTATAAGCTGTGCCTGGGGGTTGTGAATTTTAAAACTTCCTGTGTGCAGAGAAGAACGGTGCCTGTTCTGGAGAGCCAAGGCCATAGTGAGTGTCAACAAATTATTTCCCATCACTGTCTGAGGGGACACTGTGAGTTAATATGGCTCATATCTGCATGCACAATGCCTGTTTGTTAGGAGTTTGGTGACTCATGTCTCTGATGATCTGAATATTAGCAGAGAAGCATATGCCCCCTGGTACTGTCTTGCGTTTGAGCCTGGCTCAGGTTATTGGGTCTCAGCCCAGGATGACTTTGCTCTAGGGGCTGCTCTTAAGTGACTGGAAATCTTTTTGGTTCTCAAAATTGGCAGCTCACGACTTGAAAGGGCTCAGGTTATAAAGTGTTCATTATAAGTGTGAGGGCCAGGTTTGGATTCCCAAACACCCACATAAAAAAGCAGGTCAGAAACAGCACACCTAAACCCAGAGCTCAGAACAGAGGGACAGGGGATCCCCAAGCAAGCTGATAATAGGCTAACCAAGTCAACAAACTGAGCCAAGTGAGAAATCCCCACCTCCATATAAAACGCAGAAACTGTGACCAAGGATCATCTTCTGCATGCTTATATTTGCCTTTCATGCACCTGCATATATGTTGTTCTTACCCTTACATGTCAATATGCAGGACATAAGGCTAATCTGAACAGGTTGAGACAGTATGACTGACAACATCTCAAGCCCAAAGTCTCTTAGACAGAAAGTTGTATCTGAACTTTAGAAACCAGCCTTCACAGTTGCCCAATAATCCCCCGCACATGCCAGGTCTAAAGCGGAAAGGAGGGCCTGCTGATTAGCCTGGGTCTAATCGGGATTAGCACCCCACTTCCTTCCTCTTGAATTACATGATGATGGGTACCAGGTATGCACTCAAGACTGTCTCTTGACTTTGAAAGGTCACTCTAAAGTCTTGTGGCATTGTCCAGAGCTGGAAGTGTTTAACAAGAGATGTTCTTGGCAAGAAAGTTCGTGTAGGGCAAGGCAGAAACAGATTTCTTTCTTCCTGGCTGGTTTTTTGTAGGGTCCCCCAGACAGGCTCTGTCAGTCATGGGAAAGGAACAGCTGGGATAGGAGACTGCAAGGCGTCGTTCCATGCAGGAAGGCCGCACTGAGGGTGGGCTCCGGCTGTGCTGGGTTAAAGGAGGGGAGCAGAATTAGAAGGAAGGAGAAAGGGAGGGAGGAGAAAGAGTGAAACAGAAGGGTAAAATCATATGAGGTGAATCAAATATGAGGTTGGGCTATGGATGATTTGATAGGAGTGGAATTAGTAAATAAATTGATGACTATAAGGATGGAAAGATGGAGAGGGGAAAGGAGGAGGAAAGATGGATGGATGGATGGATGGATGGATGGATGGATGGATGGAGATGGATGGATGGATGGATGGATGGATGGATGGATGGATGGGGAGATGGATGGATGGAATGAATGAATGGATGGATGGATGGATGGATGGTTGATGGATGGATTGATCATTATGGATGGATGGATAAATGGGTAAATGAATGGATGAAGAGATGGATGGATGAAATGGATAAAGAATGAATGGAAAGATGAATGGATCGAAGGATGGATGTATGGATGTATGGATGGATGGATTGAGAGGGGATGGATGGATGGATGGATGGATGGATGGATGGATGGGAGATGATGGTTGGATGGATAGATGGATGAATGGATGGATAAAGAGATAGATGGAGATGAATGGATGGATGGATGGATGGATGGATGGATGGATGGATGGATGGATGGATGGATGGATGGGCGGACAGGTGGGTGGACAGGGGTATGCGTGGGTCAATGGTGGGTAGTGGTAGATGGGTAGAATGATTCAATTTTAATCAAAACTCAAACTCTTAGCCTAATTTGCTGAGATGTGAGCCAGCCCACATACTCTCACTCTGCCTTCTCTGTCATGATGGACTGACTGAACATTTTAAAATCAGGAGCCAAAGAAAAGCCACCTCGAGACTTACATATTGTTAGCTTTTGGTCAGTGGCAAATACTGTGGTTCATATCATGGAGATCACAAAAGGACATCCCCTCCCAATCCTGAGTACAGCTAGTCACATATAACATGTATTGACCATGTATTCCCTATTATGTGTGGTTCTAATGACTTCATATATTGTTTCATACCCACGTAGGCCATGTCATCTCAACTAAATGGGTACTATGACTCGTCCTATTTCTCACGCGGGAAGCCTGTGGGGCCTCAAGAGGTTGAATCACTTGACTGCTGTGCACAGCTGGTCCTGGAGACGTTATCCCAAGTCCAGGACAGCCTAACTACTGTTGTTCTGGCCTTCCACCCCTGCATCACCCCTGCCTCACTACTCCATGTCAGTCTCTCCTTCCTCCTCCACACTCACCCCTACCTCACCACTCCTCCAGTTTGGGCCTCTCCCTGCCTCTCCACCCCTGCTGCCTCCCTACTCTATCAGTCTGGCCACTCCCTGCCTGCCTCTCCCCTGCCTCACCATTCCACCTCAAGCTCTCCCTCCTTCCCTGCCTCACCAATCTACTCCAGTTTAGGCTTCCCACCCTCCCTGCCCCCTCTCCCCTGCTTCACCCTGCCTCACCACTCCCATCCCCTAAAGTCTCTTATCCCTCCCTGCGTGCCTCAACCCCTGCTTCACTATCTATCAGTCTATCCCCCTCCCTCTCTGCCTCACCCCTGCCTCCCACCACTCCCTTACTGTTCACCCTTCCTTGTACCACCCTAGTAATAAAGAGAGAGTCTACAGCTACTCATCAAAAAAGGGGCTTGGTCCTACGATAACATCTTACCATCTATGACTGCTCTAGGGTCAGTCATCTTTCATACTCCACGAAGACCCCTTAGGATCTTTCAGATTTTTGCTTCTTCATCAACATTCAGATGCTTCTTGAAAGGATTGCTTCCAGTTTATTTGTTCATCCATCTAAGTAATTCATTCATCATTCATTCATTCATGTTCACACATTCATTCCTTCTCATCCATGCTTTGGATATTGACTAGTCAGAACTTGAGGATAAGTGCTAAACTTGGAGCAATATGCCCCCCAACCTGTAGGAACAACAGTGGAGTGAATGGAGGGCAACGTGTGCAGGAGCTGTGGTAGCATGCAGGATTGCCCAGCAGAAACAAGCATAAAGAATAGCTACCACCATCCTACATGTCAGCTATGCCAGCTGTCATATAAGACTCCAGCACTGCAGCTCTGTCCAGAGCAGGGTCTCATCTCACCTTGGCCTCGTGTCCCAGTCAGCAGGGGGGGGGCAGGGGGAGAAGAGAAAGGGAAGAAGAATAAGAGAGAGAAGGAAGAAAAAAAAGGAAAGTGATATATATAAGAGGGAGAGGAGAAGCGAGGGAAAAAAAAAGAGAGAAGAAAAAAAAAAAGGAAGGAGAGAGCGGGGAGAAAAGGGGGGGAGGGGAAAAGAAAAAGCGAGAGGGAGAAAAAAGGAAAAGAAAAAAGAAGAAGAAGAGAGAAAGAGGGAAAAAGGAGGAGGGAGAGAGAGTGAAGATAGAGGGAGAGAAGGGAAGAAAAGAAAAAGGAAAAGAGAAGAGTGAAGAGAAAAGAAAAAAGAGAGAGGAAAAAAAAAGAACAAAGAGAGAATAGAGAAAGACAGAGAGAGAGAGAGAGAGAGAGAGAAAAAAAAAAAAAGAATAGTGAGAATAGCTGTAACTCGCATTTTTCACCTATAGGAAACATTCTGTAATTTTCTTGACAATTACTACTACCCACATCAGAAAAAAACCCAAAGGGCTCACTTTGTCTTATAGTAACAGATAGAGCCTTGCTTTTTAGGGAACATTTTCTTTCAGACCATTGTCAGCAGCGTGGCCCAGGTTCTGGACACTGGTGGCAGACAGAGACATCAAGTCTCTGAGCCTGGTTGTTGATGTGTTTACTGTGTTGACTTGGTAATGTCACCTTCCTCTCAGAGTGTCTGGATTACCTTTGCTAAGAATGGATTCAATGTAGTGCTATCACTGCGGAAGGCGTAAGCCACGAACAATGTACCACAGTTTATGAATTATTATTAATAGGGTGGTATTTATTTAAAGAGGAAAAGCTTTACAAAGATCCGATCCCAGACAACAGCCTTTTTCGCAATCATGAAGCGGGACTAACCATTCGCCAGCCACAAGTCAAAGATTAGCGGAAGGAAATAGAAGCCTACAGAAGGAAGAGAAACCTACACCCCAATGGGCTGGTATCTCAGCAGCTATTTGGTTGGAGGGCGGGAAGACCTCCCACTGCCAACACTCCCCCCTTTTTGTTTAAATAAGAGAGTTCTAAACCTCGAAATATACAGCACGTCATAATATCTACTTCTAACTAGCTTAGGACTTGTATAATAAATAACTTGGCCAAGTCATGAGAGAAAAGTAACTTAGTTATATAGTCACCCCAGCATTCAACCTCAAAGATCTGAGAAGGGAAATAATATTACCTACGGTATTTAGGAAGTTCAGTAAAACAACTTTCTAAGCATGCAACAAATCACAGGGACAACTAGCTAGCTGGGCAATCACCCAAAGTGAAAGCGTTTGTGAGTTGAAGCAACCAACTTTAGCTGGAGCTAACATAACATGACATACATTTTCAAAGACAAGCAACTTTTCAAAACTATCTTACCCCTGTCTTGGCAGGATACAGACAGTCCTGTTTTATCCATTGATGCACGCTCTTTATTGTATCTCTGTCAGTGGTTGAGGGTATGGGCATTTCTTTGCTCCAGGCCAGTTCATAAAAAGGCTCCAGGAGTGTCTTTGGTGCATATCACGGCTCTTGGCCTGGGGCTGAAACTCCAGAAACACAGGGTTTTTCTCTTACTCAGTGCTTTTTTGGAGAGGGACTGAGCCAGAGTCCAACTTCAAAACCAGCTCTATAAATTTAGAAATATGGTTTAATATGTTTTGCTTACACAACCCATTCAGTTTTCTTGGTACTTCCTATTGGGCGGAGATTTTTTTCATCTATCCAGTATCCAAATATCCATGGGTCTCTTTATTTCCTCGAAGGTGGGTGTTTTCCCTGTGGAGATGAGGAACCAGAACCCTGTCCCATTCACCATATGTTTTTTCTTACCACCTGTATGATTGTCTCATTGTGGATGAGTTGTCATTTCTCTCCTTTCCAAGAGGTTTCTACTCTCACTAATCGAAACTTTATTAGGCTTTGATGGTATCCACAATTTTTTCTTCTCTGTGGAAACTGAGAGCAAAACCCCTTCCCCAATGCTTGTAGCACATCTCCTGGCTTCCATTGGAGGTCAGCACATCTTTGAAATACGTCGGTTTTTAGTTCACTTAACTTTCCACTATCCAATGTCTTTCTGCTGCTTCGTTCCTATCTCATTAGCGTTAAGAAAATTCAAGGTTAACAAGCCATTATATAATCTATTTCTGGGGGCATTTTCGGTCCCTTTCTGTTTGTTCTAGCATATCCTTTATAGTGACAATTTGATCTTTCTATAACTGCCTGACCTGTTAGGATTATTTGGTATTCCTGCATTAACTGTTTTATATTATAATAATCAAAAAGCGTCATTTTCTTAGATACATATGCTGGACCATTATCTGTCTTTATTTGTACAAGGTATACCCATGATGCAGCCATAGCTTCCAATAAATGTGTGATTACTGAATCTGCCTTTTCCTGAGCTCCAGGGCAGTATGCCCATTGAAAACCTGAAGAGCCGATGTCTTATGGTGAGGTGTACATAGCATTGTAATACCAAACTCCATAGAGTGGAACATCCATAACCATCTACCAGATTTCATTTCTCTTAGTACCCTTGGTTCTGCAACGGTGTTTGATTTATAGAAAGAACAAGTAGGACATCTCTTTATAATGTCCTTAGCTTGTTATGCTGAAGTAATGGAAAATTCTTTCTTTAGGCTTTACTATTGACAGATGCTTTTTATGAAATTCCGAGGCCTGCAACACGCTTCCAATCAATAATTCGTCAATCTCAGCGTTGCCTTATGTGCTAGAGGACCAGGCAGACCTATGGGACGGATGTGTGTGTTATGTACATCGGACAAAGCCTGTTCCTGATTATGCTCTTGTACCTGGATAAACAATGAAGTCAACTCTGTAGTCATCACGTATAAATTCAGCAGTTTCAATATGCAAGATAACTCTTTCTGCATATTTGAATCTGTAACTATATTAGAGTTCTTTTAAATCCCTTAACACCATAAGAATGGCTCTCATTCTGCCTTCTGGACAGAATTATAAGGGATTGTTCCACCTTCCAATTCATCTGACTTGTAACCTGCTTTCCCTGGTTTATTTGCATCAGTATAGAGCGTACGCGAACCAGTTAGTGGGAGCATCACGTACAAATTTTGAAGAATCCAAGAAGTTCTCTTTATGAGGGTTTAAGTCTACCACTTTTGGGATAGTTGCTATTAATTTCTCCCAAAAAATTAGCACAAGCTCTTTGCCACGGTTCATTGTCTTCCCATAACTTTTTTATTTCTTCAGTAGTTAAAGGCACTATAATTTCTGCTGGTCGTCTATACCTTCGCTGGTTGTGAAGTCTCAAGCTACCTTTTATAACATTAATTCAGAGACTTTTCCCACTCAGTTTTTAATTTTTTACTTTCGGTTTTGTGGGGTACAAATATCCACTCTAATAAATAATATCTTCCCTCTGCATTTCTAGAATCCCTGTAGGAGAGAGATTCTAGGAAGGCAATACTGACTAGGGATGCAGCTAAGATTTGGGTTCACCCTATCCACATAGTGCTTCCTGTAATTTTTCCTCAATCATTGTCAATTCCTTTTCTGCTTCAGCTGTCAGTTTTTCTTGGACTATTCCAAATCTTATCACCATCTAAGGTTTTGTTTACGTGAACGTATTAGATCGGGTGTTATCCCAACAGCTGGTGTAGACTTCAAATGTCTCCCAACAATCTTTGGAAGTCATTAAGAGTCTTTAGCTCGAGTCTCTCTAATTTTGTACCTTTTGCGTTTTAATTTTCTCTACCCCTATTCTTAACCTAGGTAACATCATCGAATTTCCTCTTTTGAATCTTTTCAGGGGGCCATTTGAATGCGTCCCACCCAGACAAGACTTTCTTTACTTCCTTCAACATCTCTCTAAAATATCTTTATTTGAATCAGATAATAAGATGTCCCATCCATGTAATGATAAAGAGTGGACTTGGGAAATTGTTTTACGAGTTGCTATTTCCAATGGCTTACTTACAAAATATTGGCACAATGTAGGACTATTATAAGCATATACCCCTGTGGGAGGACAGTCCATTGATATCTCCTATTAGGCTGAGAATTATTATAAGTAGGCACTGTGAAGGCAAATTTTTCTCTATCCTTTTTTTGTAACAGTATAGTGAAAAAACAATCTTTCAAATCAATAACTATAAGAGGTATCCATCCCTTAAAATAGCCAAAGAATTCCAGATTGCAGTAGGCCCCTAGGTTGGGTACTGTTGTGCAGCTCTTGATCTCCCGCATCACCATTCTCCATTTACCAGATTTCTTTTTTACAACAAACACAGGAGAATTCCAAGGGCTGGTTGATTCTTCAATATGGTGAGCATCTAATTGCTCTTGCAGCAGCTGTTCCAATGCCTGTAATTTGTCTTCAGCTAGAGGCCACTGTTTGATAAACCACTCTCAGTTAGCCATTTTAAAAGTAGGGCTGTTGGTACCTTTAAGGGTTTGGTCTTTCTCTATGTTCTTGTACAGCCTACAGATAGCTGGTGATTTGGCTTTCCATAATACCTAGTCATATCTTTCCCAGAATTATGAGTTCCTGGAACTGCAGGAATGTTAATCTGGGTATTCCATTAACAAAAACAGGTCTGCGGCCCCATAAATTTATTGCAATATTATTGGCTATATGTGGCCTTAGTCTTCCTATTTTTGCCCTAAGGCCCTATGCATTCAGCCCATCTTGTGCTTTGTTTGAGATAGGGTTCAATTCCCCAGAGAAACTGAACATCTTACCTCTTACCAGAGGCCAATGTCGGATGCCAGATTCTACGGGGTAATAGTGCTCACATCCGCACCTGTGCAATACAGCCTTCAATAGAAACACCATTCTCTACAACTTTTAGCTTTGGTCTTTGGTCGTTAATATTAGAAAGTCTGCCAAAATATATACGTTTACTCTGTCCTACTGGGTTTTTAACTCATCCTCCACTCATAATTTCACACATTGAGACTAAGTATTACTTTTTGCACAGCAGAAATTGGAGTTTTTAGATTTCTTGGTAGAAGCACGTTCTCCACTGTGACTGGGAATATTCTGGCTACTGTTGGCTTCGGGAGGCCCCTACAAGGAGGTTTCCCAATGGGATCAGGGTTGCCTTGTTTGTCTGTTGTTGACTGGCTTCGTTGGACCAATGACTGGCCTTTACCACATCTCCTACATATACCTGAAAGCCTAGGTCTCTCTATTCTTGTCATTCTCAAGGAGATATTATTCCCTAGAAATTCTGTGCCTGCAGTCCCTTTTGAGATGTCCTAATTTACCACAATTAAAACACCTGGCAGTTTGATGTCTCCTCATTGCTGTAGAAATCGCTTCTCCTACCCAAATTCATCATTATAGCTAAACGTCTCAACATTCATCGTATGCTGAATCCATTCATCCATAGTTGCTGATCTAGACTTTAAAGGCCCAATTATCTTTTTGCATTCTATGTTTGCATTCTCAAACGCTAGAATTCAAAGTATTCGTCTATGCATTCCGGGTCTCTGGTACCCCTCGTCCAGAGCTTAGGTTAATCTTTGCAAAAAGTCAATAAGGGGGTTCTCTCTGTCCCTGCCTAATTCTGGTATATGATTCAACCCTTTTTGCTGGATCTTGTATCCTATTCCAAGCATTTAAAGCTGCTTGGTGACATAGATGCAGTGCTTCATCGTCATAAAGAGCTTGGACCTGTGGATCAGCATATTCTCCTGCACCAAGAATTTGATCTTGGAGACCTCGACACCTTTTGCTCTTCCTTGCTGTTTCCCAATGTGTAGATTCTTCTCTGAAATGGTTCCAAACATCAAGGAAAGGAATCCCTTATCTAAAACTGCAGACACTAACTGGTGGAAGTCACAGGGGCCAGCTCTAGCATTAGAAGCCCAAGGTCCTTATCATTTCCTGTACATATGCATTTTGCAAGCCAAAAGTAATACAATAGCCTGTTTAGTTTCTTTCAGATCATTCATTGCTATTGGCATCCATCTAGCTTCTCAGACTCCCTTTGAGCCTTTTAGAAGTTGACGCTTTGTCAGAATCAAGTATAGGGTATGCCAAGCTAAAACCCTGGGTAAGCCAGTTCTATGTAATAGCTGAGTGTTGGCTTTGTATCCTGTCCTTGTGCCTTATTACTCTGTTCTGGACCAGTTCCAATCATTTTTCAAGCATTTCAGAGTCTTTTTATTATTTTGTTTGTTATTACCTCTTTTGAATCTGGATCTCCTGAATCTCCTGAATCTCCTGACCTGCATGAGTTCTTGAGAGTACCTAATAATCTTCCTAAATGATAGAATATTCAAAAGAATATAAAACCTAGTAACCAGTAAGTTAAGTTATCCTCATAGTCCCTTATAAATTTTGCATGATTAAGGCCATTGTATTGTGTAGCCCAAACAGTGAAAGTCATGTTGAAGCAAAAACTGCCATATGTACTTATTATCCAGCTACCTCAGAACTCACCGAAATCCAGGAAATCTGCCTGTCTCTGCTTCCCGAGTGCTGGGATTAAAGGCACCACCACCGCCTGGCTGGCCTTGAACTCACCCGAGATCTACGCCTGCCTCTGCCTCCCAAAGTGCTGGGATTAAAGGCGTGTGCCACCACCACCTGGTCGGCTCAGAAATCTGCCTCTCTGGATGTTATGGGCGCAGAAGGCCAAGTGTTCTGACTCGGCACTGGGGCCTAAGTCTAGCAAAACTAAACAAAAAACGTAACGCTCACACGGAACCATAAACCCAAATCCAGGGGTAGAAGAGATAGTAGAAGCTGTGTATGCCTCCACGTGACAGAGTCACCCTGAGGGAGTTGACAGCTTCACTGCTTTTACGGCTGAGGAAGGGAAAGGCTTGCACCAAGCCGAACTCGCAGCTGGCAGCCTAGGGTCTAAAAAGCCAAACGTTCGGGCGCCAGGTGAAGGCGTAAGCCACGAACAATGCCACACCAGTTATGAATTATTATTAATAGGGTAGTATTTATTTAAAAGAGGAAAAACTTACAGATCACGATCCCAGACAGCAGCCCTTTTCGCAATCATGAAGCGAGACTAATCGCCAGCCGAACAGGAAGTCAGAGACCAGCGGAAGAAATAGAAGCCTTTGAAGGAGAGGAAACCACGCCCCAATGGAAACGGTATCTCTCGCCCAACTATTCTGGTTAGGAGGGGCGGGAAAGACCTCCACCAACA
>CAWTZC010001301.1:0-7500 GCA_963919715.1 Microtus obscurus
CTTCTTCTTCTTGCTAAGCCTAAGGCTAGCCTAAGCTAACCTAACCTAACCTAACCCTAACTTACTAGCTTAACCTAACCCTAACCCTAACCCTAACCCCTAACCTAAACCTAACCCTAACCTAACTTCTTTCAACACAACATAACCTAGCCCCAAGCCCTAATTCTAACCCTAAACCTAGCACTAAACCTAACTTTAACACTAACCCCTAACCCACCTAAACCTAACCCTAACCCTAACCCTAACTAACCCTAACCTGAGCCTAACCTAACCTAACCTAGCCTAACCCTAACACTAGCCACTCTTCTTGCTTTAGCTAAGCTTCTTCAACTGCCTACAGCCTAAACGCTACCTAACTTCTTACGCCTATCACCTCCTACTTCTTCAACCTAAGCCTACTTCTAGCACTAGGCTAACCTACTTCATTTCTTCTTTCTTCAACCCTAACCTAACCCTAACACCTAACCTAACCCCTAACCTAAATAGTCCTAACCTACTATTCTTCAACCCAAACATAACCTAACTCTTCTAACATAACCTTACTATCTTCTCTCCTACCCCTACGCCTAACTAACCCTAACCAACCCTAACCTAAGCCTAACTAAGCCTAACCTTTCTTACAACCTAAGCCTAACCTAACCTCTACTTCAATCTCGACCTAACCACAACCTAACTAGCTAACTTCTAACCTAACCCTAACGCACTACCTTCTATAACCCTACTTCAAACTAACCCTAACCTAAGCCTAACCTAACCTAACCTCAACCCTAACACTATAACCCTAACTTCCTAACTCACGCTAACTAAGCCTTCTTTAACCCTAACCGTAACCTAACCTAACATATAACCCAACCTAACTAGCCGCAAATACTTCTAACCTATAACCCTAACACTAACCTAGCCTAAACCATTCCAACCTACCCTAACCCTAACCCTAACCTAAACACAACCTAACCTAACACCTAAACCCTAACCTAACCTACAACCTAACCTAGCTAACCCTAACCCTAACCCTAACCTATTGAAGTCCTAACGCTAAGCCTAAGCCTAACGCTAACCCTAACCCTCCTAAACATAGCCCTAACTTCAGCCTAAGCCTAGCCTAACCTAAGCTAACCTATCCTAACCCCTAACCCTAACCCTAACACTAACCTTAATCCTAACACTAGCTTTCTTCTTCTATCTTCTTCAACCTAACCCTAACCCTAACCCTAACCTTCTAATCCTAACACATATCCGGGCTATCCCTAACCCTAACCATAACTCTATCTAACCATTACTCGATAACTATGTACTTCTAACCCATAACCCTAAAAACTAACCCATAACCATAAACTACTAACCATTAACCATAACAGCTAACACAACAACCATGTAAACATAACCCTTAATTATATAAACACCTAACCATAAACCTAACCATTAACCATAAACTAACATTTCCTAAACCTAACCATAACCCTAACCAATAACCATAATCCTTTAACCTAACCCTAATAACCCTAACCCTAACCCTAACCCTAACTGTAACTAATCTAACCCTAAACCTAACCCTAACCTAACCTAACCTTAACCAAACCCTATATTCTTTTCTTCTAACCCTAACCTAACCTTAACTTCTTTCTTCTAACCCTAATCCTAAACCCCTAACCTTAACACTAACCCTAACCCTAACCTAACCTAACCCTAACTAATTCCTAAACCTATTTTAAACCAACTTTAACCTAACCTCCTAACCTAACCCTAACCCTAACCCTAACCCTAACTTCTTAACCTAACCCTAACCCTAACCCTAACTCTAACCACTAACCGTAACCTAACTAAGCCTAACTTCTAGACCCTTTTCTTTCTAATTTCTTTTTTAACCCTAACCCTAACCTAACCGTAAACCTAACCTACCTAACCCTAACCTAAGCTACCTAACCTAACCCTAACCTAACCCTAACCCAAACACCTAACCTAACCTAAACTTAACCTAACCTAACTTCTAATTTTTCTTAACCTTAACCTAACCCCCCTAACTTTCTAACCTAACCTAACTAACCCTCTAACCCTAAACCTAACCTAACCCAAACCCTAACCCTAACCCTAACCCTAACCTAACCTAACCTAACCTTAACCTTAACCGTAACAATAACCATAATCACCAAACATAACCCTAACCTGCAAATCCTAACTGCTAACAAAATCAAAACCATAACATTAACCCTAAAAAACTTCTTCTTCTTCTTCTTTTCTACAACTTATAACCATAATTCATAAACTTCTTTTCATAACGTACAAACCTCTTCATCACCATAACATAACCATTAAATAAACATAATCTAACCAATAACCATAACAATTACTCAAAACATAACAATAGCCATAACACTCAACCCTAACAATAATCCTAACCATAACACCTTTATCCATAACCCCTAACCATAACTGTAACCATAACCATACCCATAATTCATGCAAACCATAACCCCTAACCCAAACCCAAAAGCTGAAAGTAACAGAACCATAACTTAAACAAAACCATAAGCCATAACCAAAATTATAACCCCTAACCTAACCATAAACATAACCATAACCTAAACATAATCCTAACCATAACCCTTATAACATGACCATAAACATTAACCATAACTATCACCATAACCCTAACATCTAACCTATAACCATAACCTAACCTAACTTTAAACCATAACCTAACTCATTAACCCTAACCATAATCACAATACTAACCATAACCATTATTCACAACTATAACCATAATCCTAATCATAACCATAACACCTCAACGATAACCCCTAAACATGACCATAACCTTGTATAACCATGAGATTCAACATAACCCCTTAAACGTAACTATAACCAATAACTATAACAATATGGCTATAACGATAATCCCCTAACCATAAACATTACCATAAGCCTTTTAACAATAGCTAACCATAACCATGACCATTAACCATAATCTTAACCATAACCATTAATCATAACCATAACCCTAACCCTAGCCATAAGCTAACAATAACCATTACCATAACCATAACAATTATCCATATCCATAACCCTAAACATGACCATAAACCTAACCGTAACTTACTAACAAAATCCATAACCATAACAATAACCCAAACCATACCCCCTAACCATAATCTAACCCCTAACCATAACGCATAACCATAAAGCGTTAACAATATTCATCACCATAACCAAAACGATAACCATGACCATTAACCATAAACATAACCCCTATCCATAACCTAACTCCTAACTATAAACATACTCATAACCATAACCATAAACATTAACCATAACCACTAAAAATAACCATTACCCCTAATTATAACCATAGTCATAAACCTAACCATAGCCATAACACTAACCATAAGCCTAACCATAACCATTAATGATAACCATAACCCTAACCATAACCCTAAAAATTAACCTAACCATATCACTAACCATAACCATAACACCTAACCATAACAACAATTATAAACATAACCATTAACCATAACCCTTAACAATAACGATTATCAATAACCATAACCATATCCATAAACCAAACCATAACCGTAATCCTAAACATAACGCCTATTCATAACACCAAACCGTAAAGTAAACCATTACCATTAACCATAATCATAACAATAACCCTAACCGTAATCATAAACATAATCTTAAACACCAACCATAAACTTAACCATAACCCCCGAACAAAAAAACTATAACTATAAAAATAACCCAAACCAAAAATAAAAAAAATATAACCCAACCATAACTACTAACCATAATCATAACCCCTAACCATAAAGATAACCATAACTATAACAATAAGGATAACTGTTAACCATAACCATTAACCTAAACTTAACCGTTACCATTAACCCTAAACATAACCTGAACCATAACCATTATCCATAACCATTACCCAACCATAACCATATCAATCAATGATAACCCCTAACCATAAACATAACCATAACAATAACTATCAACGATAACACCAAACAATAACCATAACGATTAATCGTAACAATATCGCCATCCCTAACCCCTAACCATAACCCTAATGATAACCATTAACGATAACCATAACCTAACCATAACCATAAAAATTAACCATAACCATAACACTAACCATAACCATAACAGCTAACCATAACAACAACCCGAAAACATAACCATTAAAAATAAACATAACCATAAACATAACCATTAACCATGAAAATAACAGCTATGCATAACACCTAACCATAACCTAACCAAAAACACTAACCATAAGCATGTCCTTTAACCCTAACAATAACCTAACCTAAACCTAACCTAACCCTAACCTAACCCTAACCCTAACCTAACCTAACCTAACCTAACTCTAACCTAACCCTAACCTAACCTAACTCCTAACCCTAACCCTAAACCTAAGCCTAAGCCTAAGCTAACCCTAACCCTAACCTAACCCTAACTCTAACCTAACACTAACCTAACCTAACCTAAACTACTAACCCTAACCCTAACACTAACCTAACCCTAACCATAACCTAACCCACTAACCCTAACCCTAACCCTAACCTAACCTAACCTAACCCTAACCTATTTAACCTAACCTAACCCTAACCTAACCTAACTCTAAGCCTAACCTAACCTACCAACAACCTAAGCCTAACCCTAACCCTAACCCTAACCCTAACCTAACTTCTTATCCTTCAAACCTAACCCTAACCCTAACCTAACCCTAAACCTAACCCTAACCCTGAACCCTAACCTAACTTCATCCATACCCTAACCTAACCTAACCTAACCTAACCTAACCATAACCCTAAAACCTTAACCTAACCTAACCAACCTAACCATAACCTAACCCTAACCCTTACCCTAACATAACCCTAACCTAACCATAACCGAACCGTAAACCTAACACTAACCCTAACCCTGAACCCTAACCTAACCTAACCTCTTCTAGCCTAACTAACCTACCTTCAACCCTAACCTAACTAACCTAACCTAACCTAACCTAACCCTAACCCTAACCTAACTAACCCTAACCTAACTAACCATAACCTAACTATCCCTAAACCCTTAACCTAACCACCTAACCCTAACCCTAACCTAACAATTCTTTTCGCCTAACACTAACCCTAACCCTAACCCTAACCTAACCTAAGCCTAAACCTAACCCTAACCCTAAGCCTAACCCTAACTAACTATACTTCTTCTTACCCTAACCTAACTCCTAACCTAACCCTAAGCTAACTCCTACCATAACCTAACCCTAATCTAACCCTAACCTAATAACCTAACCAACTAAAACCTTAACCTACCTAACCCTAACAATAACATAACCCTAACCTAACCATAACCCTAACGCTAAACCTAACCTAGCCATAACCTAACCATAACCTTCTAAACCTAACTAACCATAACCCAAACTAACCTCAACCCTAACCTAACCATAACCTAACTCTACCTTCTCCTCCTAACCATAACGAACCTAACCTAACACTAACAAATACTATAAACCTAACCACTAACCATAACCTAACCTAACTCCTAACCCTAACCAACCCTAACTCTAACCTAACCCTAACCCTAACCTAACGCTTAACCCTAACCCTAACCTAACCCTAAACCATTAACCTAACCCTAACACTAACCCTAACCCTAACCTAACCTAACCCTAAACCTAACCCTAACCTAACCTAACCCTAACCCTACCTAACCCTAACCTAACCCTAACCCTAACTCCTAACCCTAACCTGAAACCTAACCTAACCCTAACCACTAACCTAACATACCCTAACCTAACCCTAACTAACCAACCCTAAGCCTAAGCCTAACCTAACCCTAACCCTAACCTAACCCTAACCTAACTCCTAACCTTCTTACCTAACCCCTAACCCTAAGCCTAACCCTAACCCTAACCTAACCCTAACCTAACCTAACCCTAACCCCTAACTGCCTAAACCTAACCCTAACCCTAACCCCTAACCCTAACCTAACCTAACCCTAACCTAACCTAACCCCTAACCCTAACCTAACCCTAACAATAACCCTAACCCTAACCCTAACCCTAACCCTAACCCTAACCCTAACCCTAACCCTAACCCGTAACAATAACCATAATCACCAAACATAACCCTAACCCAAACCCTAATGCTAACAAAATCAAAACCATAACATTAACCCAAAACACAACCCATAACCCATAATCATAAACCATAACACAAACCATCACATAAACATAACCATTAACGATAAACATAATCATAACCAATAACCATAACAATTACTCATAAACATAACAATAGCCATAACACTAACCATAACAATAATCCTAACCATAACACCTATCCATAACCCCTAACCATAACTGTAACCATAACCATACCCATAATCACAAACCATAACCCTAACCCAAACCCAAAAGCTAAGAAAACCATAACCATAATCTTAAACAAAACCATAAGCCATAACCAAAATTACTAACCCCTAACCATAACCATAAACATAACCATAACCTAAACATAATCCTAACCATAATTTTTAAACATGACCATAAACATTAACCATAACTATCACCATAACCCTAACATCTAACCCATAACCATAACCATAACCATAACTTTAAACCATAACCCTAACCATTAACCCTAACCATAATCATAATACTAACCATAACCATTATTCACAACTATAACCATAATCCTAATCATAACCATAACACTCAATGATAACCCCTAAACATGACCATAACCATAACCATGAGGATCAACGATAACCCCTAAACGTAACTATAACCATAACTATAACAATATGTATTAACGATAACCCCTAACCATAAACATTACCATAAGCCCTTTACATAACGCTAACCATAACCATGACCATTAACCATAATCATAACCATAACCATTAATCATAACCATAACCCTAACCCTAGCCATATACGCTAACAATAACCATTACCATAACCATAACAATTATCCATATCCATAACCCTAAACATAACCATAAACCCTAACCATAACTACTAACAAAATCCATAACCATAACAATAACCCAAACCATAACCCCTAACCATAATCATAACCCCTAACCATAAGCATAACCATAAACGTTAACAATATTCATCACCATAACCAAAACGATAACCATGACCATTAACCATAAACATAACCCCTATCCACAACCATAACTCCTAACTATAAACATACTCATAACCATAACCATAAACATTAACCATAACCACTAAAAATAACCATTACCCCTAATTATAACCATAGTCATAAACCTAACCATAGCCATAACACTAACCATAAGCCTAACCATAACCATTAATGATAACCATAACCCTAACCATAACCCTAAAAATTAAACATAACCATATCACTAACCATAACCATAACACCTAACCATAACAACAATTATAAACATAACCATTAACCATAACCCTTAACAATAACGATTATCAATAACCATAACCATATCCATAAACCAAACCAT
>CAWTZC010001301.1:12500-20000 GCA_963919715.1 Microtus obscurus
ACCTAACCCTAACCCTAACCCTAACCCTAACCCTAACCCTAACCTAACCTAACCCTAAGCCCTAACCCTAACCTTTAACCCTAACCTAACTCTAACCCTAACCCTAACCCTAACCCTAACCCTAACCCTAACCCTAACTCTAACCCTAACCCTAACCCTAACCCTAACCTAAGCCTAACCATAACCCTAACCCTAACCATAACCTAACCCTAAGCCTAACCTAACCTAACCCTAACCCTAACCCTAACCATAACCCTAACCCTAACCTAACCCTAACCCTAACCCTAACCCTAACCCTAACCCTAACCTAACCTAACCTAACCCTAACCTAACCCTAACCCTAACCCTAACACTAACCCTAACCCTAACCCTAACCTAACCCTAACCCTAACCCTAACCCTAACCTAACCTAACCTAACCTAACCCTAACCCTAACCCTAAACCTAACCTAACCCTAACCCTAACCTAACCTAACCCTAACCCTAACCTCCTAACCCTAACCCTAACCTAACCTAACTAACCTAACCCTAACCTAACCTAACCCTAACCCTAACCCTAACCTAACCCTAACCCTAACCCTAACCCTAACACTAACCTAACCTAACCCTAACCTAACCTAACCCTAACCTAACCCTAACCCTAACTCCTAACCCTAACCCTAACCTAACCATAACCTAACCCTAACCCTAACCCTAACCCTAACCTAACCCTAACCTAACTTCCTAACTAACCTAACCCTAACCCTAACCCTAACCTAACCTAACCCTAACCTAACCCTAACCTAACCCTAACCCTAACCCTAACCTAACCCTAACCCTAAGCCTAAGCTAACCTAACCCTAACCCTAACCCTAACCCTAACCTAAGCCTAACCCTAACCCTAACCCTAACCTAACCCTAACCTAACCCTAACCCTAACCCTAACCCTAACCCTAACCTAACCTAACCCTAACCCTAACCTAACCCTAACCCTAACCCTAACCCTAACCTAACCTAACCCTAACCCTAACCCTAACCCTAACCTAACCCTAACCTAACCCTAACCTTTTAACCTAACCCTAACCCTAACCTAACCTAACCCTAACCCTAACCCTAACCCTAACCCTAACCCTCCTAACCCTAACCCAGTAACAATAACCATAATCACCAAACATAACCCTAACCCAAACCCTAATGCTAACAAAATCAAAACCATAACATTAACCCAAAACACAACCCATAACCATAATCATAAACCATAACACAAACCATCACCATAAACATAACCATTAACGATAAACATAATCATAACCAATAACCATAACAATTACTCATAAACATAACAATAGCCATAACACTAACCATAACAATAATCCTAACCATAACACCTATCCATAACCCCTAACCATAACTGTAACCATAACCATACCCATAATCACAAACCATAACCCTAACCCAAACCCAAAAGCTAAGAAAATCATAACCATAATCTTAAACAAAACCATAAGCCATAACCAAAATTATAACCCCTAACCATAACCATAAACATAACCATAACCTAAACATAATCCTAACCATAATTTTTAAACATGACCATAAACATTAACCATAACTATCACCATAACCCTAACATCTAACCCATAACCATAACCATAACCATAACTTTAAACCATAACCCTAACCATTAACCCTAACCATAATCATAATACTAACCATAACCATTATTCACAACTATAACCATAATCCTAATCATAACCATAACACTCCAATGATAACCCCTAAACATGACCATAACCATAACCATGAGGATCAACGATAACCCCTAAACGTAACTATAACCATAACTATAACAATATGTATTAACGATAACCCCTAACCATAAACATTACCATAAGCCCTTTTACATAACGCTAACCATAACCATGACCATTAACCATAATCATAACCATAACCATTAATCATAACCATAACCCTAACCCTAGCCATAACGCTAACAATAACCATTACCATAACCATAACAATTATCCATATCCATAACCCTAAACATAACCATAAACCCTAACCATAACTACTAACAAAATCCATAACCATAACAATAACCCAAACCATAACCCCTAACCATAATCATAACCCCTAACCATAAGCATAACCATAAACGTTAACAATATTCATCACCATAACCAAAACGATAACCATGACCATTAACCATAAACATAACCC
This sequence comes from Microtus obscurus, assembly GCA_963919715.1. Classification (NCBI taxonomy): domain Eukaryota; kingdom Metazoa; phylum Chordata; class Mammalia; order Rodentia; family Cricetidae; genus Microtus; species Microtus obscurus. The sequence goes on from CAWTZC010001301.1 coordinate 14,699, forward strand.
CTATCCATAACCATAACTCCTAACTATAAACATACTCATAACCATAACCATAAACATTAACCATAACCACTAAAAATAACCATTACCCCTAATTATAACCATAGTCATAAACCTAACCATAGCCATAACACTAACCATAAGCCTAACCATAACCATTAATGATAACCATAACCCTAACCATAACCCTAAAAATTAACCATAACCATATCACTAACCATAACCATAACACCTAACCATAACAACAATTATAAACATAACCATTAACCATAACCCTTAACAATAACGATTATCAATAACCATAACCATATCCATAAACCAAACCATAACCGTAATCCTAAACATAACGCCTATTCATAACACCAAACCGTAAATGTAACCATTACCATTAACCATAATCATAACAATAACCCTAACCGTAATCATAAACATAATCTTAAACACCAACCATAAACTTAACCATAACCCCGAACAAAAACTATAACTATAAAAATAACCCAAACCAAAAAATAAAAAAAAATATAACCCAACCATAACTACTAACCATAATCATAACCCCCTAACCATAAAGATAACCATAACTATAACAATAAGGATAACTGTTAACCATAACCATTAACCTTAAACTTAACCGTTACCATTAACCCTAAACATAACCTGAACCATAACCATTATCCATAACCATTACCCAATCCATAACCATATCAATCAATGATAACCCCTAACCATAAACATAACCATAACAATAACTATCAACGATAACACCAAACAATAACCATAACGATTAATCGTAACAATATCAGCCTATCCCTAACCCCTAACCATAACCCTAATGATAACCATTAACGATAACCATAACCCTAACCATAACCATAAAAATTAACCATAACCATAACACTAACCATAACCATAACAGCTAACCATAACAACAACCGAAAACATAACCATTAAAAATAAACATAACCATAAACATAACCATTAACCATGAAAATAACGCTTATGCATAACACCTAACCATAACCCCTAACCAAAAACATTAACCATAAGCATGTCCTTTAACCCTAACAATAACCCTAACCCTAAACCTAACCCTAACCCTAACCCTAACCCTAACCCTAAACCCTAACCCTAACCCTAACCCTAACCCTAACCCTAACCCTAACCCTAACACTAACTTCCTAACCTAACCCTAACCCTAACCCTAAGCCTAAGCCTAAGCCATAACCATAAACCTAACCACTAACGATAAACATAATCATAACCAATAACCATAACACTTACTCATAAACATAACAATAGCCATAACACTAACCATAACAATAATCCTAACCATAACACCTATCCATAACCCCTAACCATAACTGTAACCATAACCATACCCATAATCACTAACCATAACCCTAACCCAAACCCAAAAAGCTAAGAAAACCATAACCTAATCTTAAACAAAACCATAAGCCATAACCAAAATTATAACCCCTAACCATAACCATAAACATAACCATAACCTAAACATAATCCTAACCATAATTTTTAAACATGACCATAAACATTAACCATAACTACACCATAACCCTAACATCTAACCCATAACCATAACCATAACCATAACTTTAAACCATAACCCTAACCATTAACCCTAACCATAATCATAATACTAACCATAACCATTATTCACAACTATAACCATAATCCTAATCATAACCATAACACTCAATGATAACCCCTAAACATGACCATAACCATAACCTGAGTCAACGATAACCCCTAAACGTAACTATAACCATAACTATAACAATATGTATTAACGATAACCCCTAACCATAAACATTACCATAAGCCCTTTACATAACGCTAACCATAACCATGACCATTAACCATAATCATAACCATAACCATTAATCATAACCATAACCCTAACCCTAGCCATAACGCTAACAATAACCATTACCATAACCATAACAATTATCCATATCCATAACCCTAAACATAACCATAAACCCTAACCATAACTACTAACAAAATCCATAACCATAACAATAACCCAAACCATAACCCCTAACCATAATCATAACCCCCTAACCATAAGCATAACCATAAACGTTAACAATATTCATCACCATAACCAAAACGATAACCATGACCATTAACCATAAACATAACCCCTATCCATAACCATAACTCCTAACTATAAACATACTCATAACCATAACCATAAACATTAACCATAACCACTAAAAATAACCACTTACCCTAATTATAACCATAGTCATAAACCTAACCATAGCCATAACACTAACCATAAGCCTAACCATAACCATTAATGATAACCATAACCCTAACCATAACCCTAAAAATTAAACATAACCATATCACTAACCATAACCATAACACCTAACCATAACAACAATTATAAACATAACCATTAACCATAACCCTTAACAATAACGATTATCAATAACCATAACCATATCCATAAACCAAACCATAACCGTAATCCTAAACATAACGCCTATTCATAACACCAAACCGTAAATGTAACCATTACCATTAACCATAATCATAACAATAACCCTAACCGTAATCATAAACATAATCTTAAACACCAACCATAAACTTAACCATAACCCCGAACAAAAACTATAACTATAAAAATAACCCAAACCAAAAAATAAAAAATATAACCCAACCATAACTACTAACCATAATCATAACCCCTAACCATAAAGATAACCATAACTATAACAATAAGGATAACTGTTAACCATAACCATTAACCTTAAACTTAACCGTTACCATTAACCCTAAACATAACCTGAACCATAACCATTATCCATAACCATTACCCAATCCATAACCATATCAATCAATGATAACCCCTAACCATAAACATAACCATAACAATAACTATCAAACGATAACACCAAACAATAACCATAACGATTAATCGTAACAATATCGCCTATCCCTAACCCCTAACCATAACCCTAATGATAACCATTAACGATAACCATAACCCTAACCATAACCATAAAAATTAACCATAACCATAACACTAACCATAACCATAACAGCTAACCATAACAACAACTCGAAAACATAACCATTAAAAATAAACATAACCATAAACATAACCATTAACCATGAAAATAACGCTTATGCATAACACCTAACCATAACCCTAACCAAAAACATTAACCATAAGCATGTCTTTAACCCTAACAATAACCCTAACCTAAACCTAACCCTAACCCTAACCCTAACCTAACCCTAAACCCTAACTTCTTCTAACCCTAACCCTAACCTAACCCTAACCTAACTCCTAACCCTAACCTAACCTTAACCCTAACTCCTAACCTAACCCTAACCCTAAACCTAAGCCTAAGCCTAAGCCTAAGCCTAACCCTAACCTAACCTAACCCTAACCCTAACCTAACCTAACCCTAACCCTAACCTAACCTAACCTAACCCTAACCTAACCCTAACCCTAACCCTAACCTAACCCTAACACTAACCTAAACCTAACCTAACCTAACCCTAACACTAACCTAACCCTAACCTAACCCTAACCTAACTCTAACCCTAACCCTAACCCTAAACCTAACCTAACCTCTAACCCTAACCTAACTCCTTTAACCTAACCTCTAACTAACCTAACCTAACCCTAACCTCTAACCCCTAACTCTTCTAACACTAACCCTAACTCCTAACCTAACCTAACCCTAACCCTAACCTAACCCTAACCCTAACCTAACCCTAACCCAACCTAACCTAACCCTAACCTAACCTAACCCTAACCCTAACCCTAACCTAACCTAACTTCTTCTAACTCCTAACCTAACCTAACCTAAGTCCTAAGCCTAACCCTAACCTAACCCCTAACCTAACCTAACTTCTCTAACCCTAACCTAACCCTAACCTAACCCTAACCCTAACCTAACCCTAACCTAACCTTCTAACCAACCCTAACCCTAACCTAACCTAACCCTAACTAACCTAACCTAACCCTAACCTAACCCTAACCTACCTAACCCTAACCCTAACCTAACTTCTAACCTAACCTAACCCTAACCCTAACTCCTAACCTAACCCTAACCCTAACCCTAACCTAACCTAACCTAACCCTAACCCTAACCTAACCCTAACCCTAAGCTAACCTAACCCTAACCTAACCTAACCCTAACTACTAACCCTAACCTAACCTAACCCAACCCTCCTAACCCTAACCTAATCTAACTAACCTAACCTCTAACCCTAACTCCTAACTTCTTAACCCTAACCTAATCCTAACTATCTAACCTAACCTAACCTAACCCTAACCTAACCCTAACCTAACCTAACCTAACCTAACCCTAACCCTAACCTAACCCTAACCTACACTAACCTAACTAACCCTAACCTAAGCGCTAACCCTAACCTTCAACCTAACCCTAACCTAACCTAACCTAACCTAACCCTAACCTAACCTAACTTCCTAACCTAACCTAACCCTAACCCTAAACCTAACTAACCTAACCTAACCCTAACCTAACCTAACCTAACCTAACCTAACCCTAACCTAACCTAACCCTAACCTAACCCTAACCCTAACCCTAACCATAACCTAAGCCTAACCCTAACTCTTCTAACCTAACCCTAACCCTAACCTAACCCTAACCCTAACCTAACCTAACCCTAACCTAACCCTAACTAACCTAACCCTAACCCTAACCCTAAACCTAACCTAACTCTCTAACTCCTAAACCTAACCCTAACCTAACCCTAACCCTAACTTCTAAGCCTAAGCCTAAGCCTAACCTAACCCTAACCCTAACCCTAAGCCTAACTCCTTCTCAACCCTAACTTCCTAACCCTAACCCTAACCTAACCCTAACCCTAACCTAACTTCCTAACCCTAACCCTAACCCTAACCCTAACCCTAACCTAACCTAACTTCTCTAACTTCTCTAACCTAACCCTAACCCTAACCCTAACCCTAACCCTAACCCTAACCTAACTAACCCTAACCTAACCCTAACCTAAACCTAAACCTAACCCTAACCTAACCCTAACCCTAACCCTAAGTCTAACCCTAACCCTAACCCCTAACCCTAGTCCGTAACAATAACCATAATCACCAAACATAACCCTAACCCAAACACTAATGCTAACAAAATCATAACAATAACATTAACCCAAAACACAACCCATAACCATAATCATAAACCATAACACAAACCATCACCATAAACATAACCATTAACGATAAACATAATCATAACCAATAACCATAACAATTACTCATAAACATAACAATAGCCATAAC
>CAWTZC010001301.1:25000-37500 GCA_963919715.1 Microtus obscurus
TCACTAACCATAACCATAACACCTAACCATAACAACAATTATAAACATAACCATTAACCATAACCCTTAACAATAACGATTATCAATAACCATAACCATATCCATAAACCAAACCATAACCGTAATCCTAAACATAACGCCTATTCATAACACCAAACCGTAAATGTAACCATTACCATTAACCATAATCATAACAATAACCCTAACCGTAATCATAAACATAATCTTAAACACCAACCATAAACTTAACCATAACCCCCGAACAAAAACTATAACTATAAAAATAACCCAAACCAAAAAAATAAAAAAAATATAACCCAACCATAACTACTAACCATAATCATAACCCCTAACCATAAAGATAACCATAACTATAACAATAAGGATAACTGTTAACCATAACCATTAACCTTAAACTTAACCGTTACCATTAACCCTAAACATAACCTGAACCATAACCATTATCCATAACCATTACCCAATCCATAACCATATCAATCAATGATAACCCCTAACCATAAACATAACCATAACAATAACTATCAACGATAACACCAAACAATAACCATAACGATTAATCGTAACAATATCGCCTATCCCTAACCCCTAACCATAACCCTAATGATAACCATTAACGATAACCATAACCCTAACCATAACCATAAAAATTAACCATAACCATAACACTAACCATAACCATAACAGCTAACCATAACAACAACCGAAAACATAACCATTAAAAATAAACATAACCATAAACATAACCATTAACCATGAAAATAACGCTTATCCATAACACCTAACCATAACCCTAACCAAAAACATTAACCATAAGCATGTCCTTTAACCCTAACAATAACCCTAACCCTAAACCTAAACCTAACCCTAACCCTAACCCTAACCCTAAACCCTAACCCTAACCCTAACCCTAACCCCTAACCCTAACCTAACCCTAACCCTAACCCTAACCCTAACCCTAACCCTAAACCTAACCCTAAACCTAAGCCTAAGCCTAACCCTAACCCTAACCCTAACCCTAACCCTAACTCTAACCCTAACACTAACCCTAACCCTAACACCTAACCCTAACCACCTAACACTAACCCTAACCCTAACCTAACCCTAACCCTAACCCTAACCCTAACCCTAACCCTAACCCTAACCCTAACCTAACCTAACCTAACCCTAACCCTAACCCTAAAACCTAACCTAACCTAACCTAACCCTAACCCTAACCTAACCCTAACCCTAACCCTAACCCTAACCCTAACTTCCTAACCCTAACCCTAACTTCTTCTAACCTAACCTAACCCTAACCCTAACTCTAACCCTAACCCTAACCCTAACCTAACCCTAACCCTAACCCTAACACTAACCCTAACCCTAACCCTAACCTAAACCTAACCTAACCCTAACCCTAACCCTAACCCTAACCCTAACCCTAACCCTAACCTAACCCTAACCTAACCCTAAGCCTAACCCTAACCCTAACCCTAAGCCTAACCTAACCTAACCCTAACCCTAACCCTAACCCTAACCCTAACCCTAACCCTAACCCTAACCCTAACCTCTAACCCTAACCCTAAGCCTAACCCTAACCCTAACCCTAACCTAACCCTAACCTAACCCTAACCTAACCCTAACCCTAACCCTAACCCTAACCCTAACTAACCCTAACCCTAACCCTAACCTAACCCTAACCCTAACCCTAACCTAACCCTAACCTAACCCTAACCCTAACCCCTAACCCTAACCCTAACCCTAACCCTAACCCTAACCCTAACCCTAACCCTAACCTAACCCTAACCCTAACCCTAACCCTAACCTAACCCTAACCCTAACCCTAACCCTAACCCTAACCCTAACCCTAAGCCTAAGCCTAACCCTAACCCTAACCTAACCTAACCCTAAACCTAACCCAACCTAACCCTAACCCTAACCTAACCTAACCCTAACCCTAACCCTAACCCTAACCCTAACCCTAACCTAACCCCTAACCCTAATCCCTAACCCTAACCCTAACCCTAACCCTAACCCTAAGCCTAACCCTAACCCTAACCCTAACCCTAACCTAACCTAACCCTAACCCTAACCCTAACCCTAACCCAACCTAACCCTAAACCTAACCCTAACCCTAACCCTAACCCTAACCCTAACCATAACCCTAACCTCTAACCCTTAACCCTAGCCCTAACCCTAACCCTAACCCTAACACTAACCCTAACCCTAATCCTAACGCTAACGCTAACCCTAACCCTAACCCCTAACCCTAACCCTAACCCTAACCCTAACCCTAACCCTAACCCGTAACAATAACCATAATCACCAAACATAACCCTAACCCAAACCCTAATGCTAACAAAATCAAAACCATAACATTAACCCAAAACACAACCCATAACCATAATCATAAACCATAACACAAACCATCACCATAAACATAACCATTAACGATAAACATAATCATAACCAATAACCATAACAATTACTCATAAACATAACAATAGCCATAACACTAACCATAACAATAATCCTAACCATAACACCTATCCATAACCCCTAACCATAACTGTAACCATAACCATACCCATAATCACAAACCATAACCCTAACCCAAACCCAAAAGCTAAGAAAACCATAACCATAATCTTAAACAAAACCATAAGCCATAACCAAAATTATAACCCCTAACCATAACCATAAACATAACCATAACCTAAACATAATCCTAACCATAATTTTTAAACATGACCATAAACATTAACCATAACTATCACCATAACCCTAACATCTAACCCATAACCATAACCATAACCATAACTTTAAACCATAACCCTAACCATTAACCCTAACCATAATCATAATACTAACCATAACCATTATTCACAACTATAACCATAATCCTAATCATAACCATAACACTCAATGATAACCCCTAAACATGACCATAACCATAACCATGAGGATCAACGATAACCCCTAAACGTAACTATAACCATAACTATAACAATATGTATTAACGATAACCCCTAACCATAAACATTACCATAAGCCCTTTACATAACGCTAACCATAACCATGACCATTAACCATAATCATAACCATAACCATTAATCATAACCATAACCCTAACCCTAGCCATAACGCTAACAATAACCATTACCATAACCATAACAATTATCCATATCCATAACCCTAAACATAACCATAAACCCTAACCATAACTACTAACAAAATCCATAACCATAACAATAACCCAAACCATAACCCCTAACCATAATCATAACCCCTAACCATAAGCATAACCATAAACGTTAACAATATTCATCACCATAACCAAAACGATAACCATGACCATTAACCATAAACATAACCCCTATCCATAACCATAACTCCTAACTATAAACATACTCATAACCATAACCATAAACATTAACCATAACCACTAAAAATAACCATTACCCCTAATTATAACCATAGTCATAAACCTAACCATAGCCATAACACTAACCATAAGCCTAACCATAACCATTAATGATAACCATAACCCTAACCATAACCCTAAAAATTAACCATAACCATATCACTAACCATAACCATAACACCTAACCATAACAACAATTATAAACATAACCATTAACCATAACCCTTAACAATAACGATTATCAATAACCATAACCATATCCATAAACCAAACCATAACCGTAATCCTAAACATAACGCCTATTCATAACACCAAACCGTAAATGTAACCATTACCATTAACCATAATCATAACAATAACCCTAACCGTAATCATAAACATAATCTTAAACACCAACCATAAACTTAACCATAACCCCGAACAAAAACTATAACTATAAAAATAACCCAAACCAAAAAATAAAAAAATATAACCCAACCATAACTACTAACCATAATCATAACCCCTAACCATAAAGATAACCATAACTATAACAATAAGGATAACTGTTAACCATAACCATTAACCTTAAACTTAACCGTTACCATTAACCCTAAACATAACCTGAACCATAACCATTATCCATAACCATTACCCAATCCATAACCATATCAATCAATGATAACCCCTAACCATAAACATAACCATAACAATAACTATCAACGATAACACCAAACAATAACCATAACGATTAATCGTAACAATATACGCCTATCCCTAACCCCCTAACCATAACCCTAATGATAACCATTAACGATAACCATAACCCTAACCATAACCATAAAAATTAACCATAACCATAACACTAACCATAACCATAACAGCTAACCATAACAACAACCAAAAACATAACCATTAAAAATAAACATAACCATAAACATAACCATTAACCATGAAAATAACGCTTATCCATAACACCTAACCATAACCCTAACCAAAAACATTAACCATAAGCATGTCCTTTAACCCTAACAATAACCTAACCCTAAACCTAACCCTAACCCTAACCCTAACCCTAACCCTAAACCTAACCCTAACCCTAACCCTAACTCCTAACCCTAACCCTAACACTAACCCTAACCTAACCTAACCTAACCCTAAACCTAAGCCTAAGCCTAAGCCTAACCCTAACCTAACCCTAACCCTAACTCTAACCCTAACCCTAACCCCTAACCCTAACCCTAACCCTAACCCTAACCCTAACCTAACCTAACCCTAACCTAACCCTAACCTAACCCTAACCCTAACCCTAACCCTAACCCTAACTTCTTCTAACCCTAACCCTAACCCTAACCTAACCTAACCCTAACCCTAACCTAACCCTAACCCTAACCCTAACCCTAACCCTAACCCTAACCTAACCCTAACCCTAACCTAACCCTAACCCTAACCCTAACCCCTCTTCTAACCCTAACCCCTAACCCTAACCCTAACCCTAACCCTAACTCCTAACCCTAAACCCTAACCCTAACCCTAACCTAACCCTAACCCTAACCCTAACCTAACCCTAACCCTAACCCTAACCCTAACCTAACCCTAACCCTAACCTAACCTAACCCTAAGCCTAACCCTAACCCTAACCTAACCCTAACCCTAACCCTAACCTAACCTAACTTCTAAGCCTAACCCTAACCCTAACCCTAACCCTAACCTAACCCTAACCCTAAGCCTAACCTAACTTTCTTCTAACCTAACCCTAACCTAACCCTAACCTAACCCTAACCCTAACCTAACCCTAACCTAACCCTAACCTAACTCTAACCTAACCCTAACCTAACCTAACCCTAACCCTAACCCTAACCCTAACCTAACCCTAACCCTAACCTAACCTAACCTAACCCTAACCCTAACCCTAACCTAACCCTAACTCCTAACCTAACCCTAACCCTAACCCTAACCTAACCTAACCCTAACCTCTTAACCTAACCCTAACCCTAACCCTAACCTAACTCTCTAACCCTAACCTAACTTCCTAACCCTAAGCCTAAGCCTAAGTACCTAACCCTAACCCTAACCTAACCCTAACCCTAACCTAACCCTAACCCTAACCCTAAACCTAACTCTAACCTAACCCTAACTTCTTCTAACCCTAACCCTAACCCTAACCCTAACCTAACCTAACCCTAACCCTAACCCTAACCCCTAACCCTAACCCTAACCCTAACCCTAACCCTAACCCTTACCCTAACCCCTAACCTAACCCTAACCCTAACCTAACCCTAACCTAACCCTAACCCTAACCCTAACCCTAACCCTAACCTAACCCTAACCCCTAACCCTAACCCTAACCTAACCCTAACCCTAACCCTAACCCTAACCCCTAACCCTAACAATAACCCAAACCCTAACCCTAACCCCTAACCCTAACCCTAACCCTAACCCTAACCCTAACCCTAACCCTAACCCGTAACAATAACCATAATCACCAAACATAACCCTAACCCAAACCCTAATGCTAACAAAATCAAAACCATAACATTAACCCAAAACACAACCCATAACCATAATCATAAACCATAACACAAACCATCACCATAAACATAACCATTAACGATAAACATAATCATAACCAATAACCATAACAATTACTCATAAACATAACAATAGCCATAACACTAACCATAACAATAATCCTAACCATAACACCTATCCATAACCCCTAACCATAACTGTAACCATAACCATACCCATAATCACAAACCATAACCCTAACCCAAACCCAAAAGCTAAGAAAACCATAACCATAATCTTAAACAAAACCATAAGCCATAACCAAAATTATAACCCCTAACCATAACCATAAACATAACCATAACCTAAACATAATCCTAACCATAATTTTTAAACATGACCATAAACATTAACCATAACTATCACCATAACCCTAACATCTAACCCATAACCATAACCATAACCATAACTTTAAACCATAACCCTAACCATTAACCCTAACCATAATCATAATACTAACCATAACCATTATTCACAACTATAACCATAATCCTAATCATAACCATAACACTCAATGATAACCCCTAAACATGACCATAACCATAACCATGAGGATCAACGATAACCCCTAAACGTAACTATAACCATAACTATAACAATATGTATTAACGATAACCCCTAACCATAAACATTACCATAAGCCCTTTACATAACGCTAACCATAACCATGACCATTAACCATAATCATAACCATAACCATTAATCATAACCATAACCCTAACCCTAGCCATAACGCTAACAATAACCATTACCATAACCATAACAATTATCCATATCCATAACCCTAAACATAACCATAAACCCTAACCATAACTACTAACAAAATCCATAACCATAACAATAACCCAAACCATAACCCCTAACCATAATCATAACCCCTAACCATAAGCATAACCATAAACGTTAACAATATTCATCACCATAACCAAAGCGATAACCATGACCATTAACCATAAACATAACCCCTATCCATAACCATAACTCCTAACTATAAACATACTCATAACCATAACCATAAACATTAACCATAACCACTAAAAATAACCATTACCCCTAATTATAACCATAGTCATAAACCTAACCATAGCCATAACACTAACCATAAGCCTAACCATAACCATTAATGATAACCATAACCCTAACCATAACCCTAAAAATTAACCATAACCATATCACTAACCATAACCATAACACCTAACCATAACAACAATTATAAACATAACCATTAACCATAACCCTTAACAATAACGATTATCAATAACCATAACCATATCCATAAACCAAACCATAACCGTAATCCTAAACATAACGCCTATTCATAACACCAAACCGTAAATGTAACCATTACCATTAACCATAATCATAACAATAACCCTAACCGTAATCATAAACATAATCTTAAACACCAACCATAAACTTAACCATAACCCCGAACAAAAACTATAACTATAAAAATAACCCAAACCAAAAAATAAAAAAATATAACCCAACCATAACTACTAACCATAATCATAACCCCTAACCATAAAGATAACCATAACTATAACAATAAGGATAACTGTTAACCATAACCATTAACCTTAAACTTAACCGTTACCATTAACCCTAAACATAACCTGAACCATAACCATTATCCATAACCATTACCCAATCCATAACCATATCAATCAATGATAACCCCTAACCATAAACATAACCATAACAATAACTATCAACGATAACACCAAACAATAACCATAACGATTAATCGTAACAATATCGCCTATCCCTAACCCCTAACCATAACCCTAATGATAACCATTAACGATAACCATAACCCTAACCATAACCATAAAAATTAACCATAACCATAACACTAACCATAACCATAACAGCTAACCATAACAACAACCGAAAACATAACCATTAAAAATAAACATAACCATAAACATAACCATTAACCATGAAAATAACGCTTATGCATAACACCTAACCATAACCCTAACCAAAAACATTAACCATAAGCATGTCCTTTAACCCTAACAATAACCCTAACCCTAAACCTAACCCTAACCCTAACCCTAACCCTAACCCTAAACCCTAACCCTAACCCTAACCCTAACCCTAACCCTAACCCTAACCCTAACCTAACCCTAACCCTAACCCTAACACTAACCCTAACCCTAAACCTAAGCCTAAGCCTAAGCCTAAGCCTAACCCTAACCCTAACCCTAACCCTAAACCTAACCCTAACCCTAACCCTAACCCTAAAACCCTAACTCTAACCCTAACCCTAACCCTAACCTAACCCTAACCTAACCTAACTAACTACTAACCCTAACCCTAACCCTAAGCCTAAGCCTAACCCTAACCCTAACCCTAACCCTAACCCTAACCCTAACCTAACCTAACCCTAACCCTAACCCCTAACCCTAAGCCTAAGCCCCTAACCCTAACCCTAACCCTAACCTCTAACCTCTAACCCTAACCCTAACCCTAAACCTAACCCTAACCTAACCCTAACCCTAACCCCTAACCCTAACCCTAACCTAACCCTAACCCTACTAACCTAACCTAACCTAACCCTAACCCTAACCCTAACCCTAACCCTAACCCTAACCCTAACCCTAACCCTAACCGTAACAATAACCATAATCACCAAACATAACCCTAACCCAAACCCTAATGCTAACAAAATCAAAACCATAACATTAACCCAAAACACAACCCATAACCATAATCATAAACCATAACACAAACCATCACCATAAACATAACCATTAACGATAAACATAATCATAACCAATAACCATAACAATTACTCATAAACATAACAATAGCCATAACACTAACCATAACAATAATCCTAACCATAACACCTATCCATAACCCCTAACCATAACTGTAACCATAACCATACCCATAATCACAAACCATAACCCTAACCCAAACCCAAAAGCTAAGAAAACCATAACCATAATCTTAAACAAAACCATAAGCCATAACCAAAATTATAACCCCTAACCATAACCATAAACATAACCATAACCTAAACATAATCCTAACCATAATTTTTAAACATGACCATAAACATTAACCATAACTATCACCATAACCCTAACATCTAACATAACCATAACCATAACCATAACTTTAAACCATAACCCTAACCATTAACCCTAACCATAATCATAATACTAACCATAACCATTATTCACAACTATAACCATAATCCTAATCATAACCATAACACTCAATGATAACCCCTAAACATGACCATAACCATAACCATGAGGATCAACGATAACCCCTAAACGTAACTATAACCATAACTATAACAATATGTATTAACGATAACCCCTAACCATAAACATTACCATAAGCCCTTTACATAACGCTAACCATAACCATGACCATTAACCATAATCATAACCATAACCATTAATCATAACCATAACCCTAACCCTAGCCATAACGCTAACAATAACCATTACCATAACCATAACAATTATCCATATCCATAACCCTAAACATAACCATAAACCCTAACCATAACTACTAACAAAATCCATAACCATAACAATAACCCAAACCATAACCCCTAACCATAATCATAACCCCTAACCATAAGCATAACCATAAACGTTAACAATATTCATCACCATAACCAAAACGATAACCATGACCATTAACCATAAACATAACCCCTATCCATAACCATAACTCCTAACTATAAACATACTCATAACCATAACCATAAACATTAACCATAACCACTAAAAATAACCATTACCCCTAATTATAACCATAGTCATAAACCTAACCATAGCCATAACACTAACCATAAGCCTAACCATAACCATTAATGATAACCATAACCCTAACCATAACCCTAAAAATTAAACATAACCATATCACTAACCATAACCATAACACCTAACCATAACAACAATTATAAACATAACCATTAACCATAACCCTTAACAATAACGATTATCAATAACCATAACCATATCCATAAACCAAACCATAACCGTAATCCTAAACATAACGCCTATTCATAACACCAAACCGTAAATGTAACCATTACCATTAACCATAATCATAACAATAACCCTAACCGTAATCATAAACATAATCTTAAACACCAACCATAAACTTAACCATAACCCCGAACAAAAACTATAACTATAAAAATAACCCAAACCAAAAAATAAAAAAAATATAACCCAACCATAACTACTAACCATAATCATAACCCCTAACCATAAAGATAACCATAACTATAACAATAAGGATAACTGTTAACCATAACCATTAACCTTAAACTTAACCGTTACCATTAACCCTAAACATAACCTGAACCATAACCATTATCCATAACCATTACCCAATCCATAACCATATCAATCAATGATAACCCCTAACCATAAACATAACCATAACAATAACTATCAACGATAACACCAAACAATAACCATAACGATTAATCGTAACAATATCGCCTATCCCTAACCCCTAACCATAACCCTAATGATAACCATTAACGATAACCATAACCCTAACCATAACCATAAAAATTAACCATAACCATAACACTAACCATAACCATAACAGCTAACCATAACAACAACCGAAAACATAACCATTAAAAATAAACATAACCATAAACATAACCATTAACCATGAAAATAACGCTTATGCATAACACCTAACCATAACCCTAACCAAAAACATTAACCATAAGCATGTCCTTTAACCCTAACAATAACCCTAACCCTAAACCTAACCCTAACCCTAACCCTAACCCTAACCCTAAACCCTAACCCTAACCCTAACCCTAACCCCTAACCCTAACCCTAACACTAACCCTAACCCTAACCCTAACCCTAAACCTAACCCTAAACCTAAGCCTAAGCCTAAGCCTAACCCTAACCCTAACCCTAACCCTAACCCTAACCCTAACCCTAACCCTAACCCTAACCCTAAACCTAACCCTAACCCTAAGCCTAACCCTAACCCTAACCTAACCTAACCCTAAACCTAACTCCTAACCTAACCTAACCTAACCCTAACCCTAACCTAACCCTAACACTAACCCTAACCCTAACCCTAACCTAACCCTAACCTAACCCTAACCCTAACCCTAACCCTAACCCTAACCCTAAACCTAACCCTAACCCTAACCCTAACCCTAACCTAACCCTAACCCTAACCCTAACCCTAACCTAACCCTAACCCTAACCCTAACCTAACTTCTCCTAACTTCTTAACCCTAACCCTAACCTAACCCTAACCCTAACCCTAACCTAACCTAACCTAACCCTAACCCTAACCTAACCCTAACCCTAACCTAACCCTAACCCTAACCTAACCCTAACCTAACCTAACCCTAACCCTAACCCTAACCTAACCCTAACCTAACCCTAACCCTAACCTAACCCTAAGCCTAACCCTAACCTAACCCTAACCCTAACCTAACCCTAACCCTAACCCTAACTTCTTCTAACCCTAACCCTAACACTAACACTAACCCTAACCCTAACCTTAGCTAACCCTAACCCTAACCCTAACCCTAACCCTAACCTAACCCTAACCCTAAACCCTAACCCTAACCCTAACCATAACCCTAACCCTAAACCCTAACCCTAACCTAACCCTAACCCTAAACCTAACCCTAACCCTAACCCTAACCCTAAACCCTAACCTAACCTAACCCTAACCTAACCCTAACCCTAACCCTAACCCTAACCCTAACCCTAACCCTAAGCCTAAGCCTAAGCCTAAGCCTAACCCTAACCCTAACCTAACCCTAAACCTAACCCTAACCCTAACCCTAACCCTAAAACCCTAACTCTAACCTAACCCTAACCCTAACCCTAACCTAACCCTAACCCTAACCCTAACCCTAACCCTAACACTAACCCTAAGCCTAAGCCTAAGCCTAACCCTAACCC
This sequence comes from Microtus obscurus, assembly GCA_963919715.1. Taxonomy (NCBI): domain Eukaryota; kingdom Metazoa; phylum Chordata; class Mammalia; order Rodentia; family Cricetidae; genus Microtus; species Microtus obscurus. The sequence goes on from CAWTZC010001301.1 coordinate 36,911, forward strand.
TAACCCTAACCCTAACCCTAACCCTAACCCTTACCCTAACCCCTAACCCAACCTAACTCTAACCCTAACCCTAACCCTAACCCTAACCCTAACCCTAACCCTAACCCTAAACCTAACCCTAACCCTAACCCTAACCCTAACCACTAACCCTAACCCTAACATTAACCCCTAACCCTAAACCTAACCCTAACAATAACCCAAACCCTAACCCTAACCCCTAACCCTAACCCTAACCCTAACCCTAACCCTAACCCTAACCCGTAACAATAACCATAATCACCAAACATAACCCTAACCCAAACCCTAATGCTAACAAAATCAAAACCATAACATTAACCCAAAACACAACCCATAACCATAATCATAAACCATAACACAAACCATCACCATAAACATAACCATTAACGATAAACATAATCATAACCAATAACCATAACAATTACTCATAAACATAACAATAGCCATAACACTAACCATAACAATAATCCTAACCATAACACCTATCCATAACCCCTAACCATAACTGTAACCATAACCATACCCATAATCACAAACCATAACCCTAACCCAAACACAAAAGCTAAGAAAAC
>CAWTZC010001301.1:42500-52500 GCA_963919715.1 Microtus obscurus
CGATTATCAATAACCATAACCATATCCATAAACCAAACCATAACCGTAATCCTAAACATAACGCCTATTCATAACACCAAACCGTAAATGTAACCATTACCATTAACCATAATCATAACAATAACCCTAACCGTAATCATAAACATAATCTTAAACACCAACCATAAACTTAACCTAACCCCGAACAAAAACTATAACTATAAAAATAACCCAAACCAAAAAATAAAAAAAATATAACCCAACCATAACTACTAACCATAATCATAACCCCTAACCATAAAGATAACCATAACTATAACAATAAGGATAACTGTTAACCATAACCATTAACCTTAAACTTAACCGTTACCATTAACCCTAAACATAACCTGAACCATAACCATTATCCATAACCATTACCCAATCCATAACCATATCAATCAATGATAACCCCTAACCATAAACATAACCATAACAATAACTATCAGCGATAACACCAAACAATAACCATAACGATTAATCGTAACAATATAAGCCTATCCCTAACCCCTAACCATAACCCTAATGATAACCATTAACGATAACCATAACCTAACCATAACCATAAAAATTAACCATAACCATAACACTAACCATAACCATAACAGCTAACCATAACAACAACCGAAAACATAACCATTAAAAATAAACATAACCATAAACATAACCATTAACCATGAAAATAGCGCTTATGCATAACACCTAACCATAACCCTAACCAAAAACATTAACCATAAGCATGTCCTTTAACCCTAACCCTAACCTAACCCTAACCTAACCCTAACCTAACCCTAACCTAACCTAACCCTAACCCTAACCCTAACCTCTTCTAACTACCTAACCCTAACCTAACCCTAACCCTAACCCTAAACCTAACCCTAACCCTAACCCTAACCCTAACCTAACCCTAACCCTAACCCTAACTCTAACCCTAACTTCCTAACCTAACCCTAACCTAACCTAACCTCTAACCCTAACCTAACCCTAACTCCTAACCTAACCCTAACCTAACCTAACCCTAACCCTAACCCTAACTCTAACCTAACCCTAACCTAACCCTAACCTAACCCTAACCCTAACCCTAACCCTAACCTAACCCTAACCTAACCCTAACCTAACCTAACCCTAACCCTAACCCTAACTTAACCCTAACCTAACCCTAACCCTAACCCTAACCCTAACCCTAACACTAACCCTAACCCTAACCCTAACCTAACCCTAACCTAACCCTAACCCTAACTTCTAACCCTAACTTACCTAACCTAACCTAACCTAACCTAACCCTAACTCCTAACCTAAGCCTAACCCTAACCCTAACCTCTTCTTCTAACCTAACTCTAACCCTAACCTAACCCTAACCCTAACCTAACACTAACACTAACCTCTAACCTCTAACTTAACGCTAACCCTAACCTAACCTTAACCCTAACCCTAACCTAACCCTAACCTAACCTAACCCTAACCCTAACCTAACCCTAACCCTAACCCTAACCTAACCTAACCTAACCCTAACCTAACCCTAACCCTAACCTAACCCTAACCTAACCCTAACCCTAACCCTAACCTAACCCTAACCCTAACCCTAACCCTAACCTAACCCTAACCCTAACCCTAACCCTAACCCTAAGCCTAACCTAAGCCTAACCCTAACCCTAACCTAACCCTAAACCTAACCCTAACCTAACCTAACCCTAAACCCTAACTCTAACCCTAACCCTAACCTAACCCTAACCCTAACCCTAACCTAACCCTAACCCTAACCCTAACCTAACCCTAAGCCTAACCCTAACCCTAACCTAACCTAACCCTAACCCTAACCCTTACCTAACCCCTAACCCAAGCCTAACTCTAACCTAACCCTAACCCTAACCCTAACCCTAACCCTAACCCTAACCCTAACCCTAACCTAACCCTAACCCTAACCTACTAACCCTAACCTAACATTAACCCCTAACCCTAAACCTAACCCTAACAATAACCCTAACCCTAACCATAACCCCTAACCCTAACCTAACCCTAACCTAACCTAACCCTAACCCTAACCCGTAACAATAACCATAATCACCAAACATAACCCTAACCCAAACCCTAATGCTAACAAAATCAAAACCATAACATTAACCCAAAACACAACCCATAACCATAATCATAAACCATAACACAAACCATCACCATAAACATAACCATTAACGATAAACATAATCATAACCAATAACCATAACAATTACTCATAAACATAACAATAGCCATAACACTAACCATAACAATAATCCTAACCATAACACCTATCCATAACCCCTAACCATAACTGTAACCATAACCATACCCATAATCACAAACCATAACCCTAACCCAAACCCAAAAGCTAAGAAAACCATAACCATAATCTTAAACAAAACCATAAGCCATAACCAAAATTATAACCCCTAACCATAACCATAAACATAACCATAACCTAAACATAATCCTAACCATAATTTTTAAACATGACCATAAACATTAACCATAACTATCACCATAACCCTAACATCTAACCCATAACCATAACCATAACCATAACTTTAAACCATAACCTAACCATTAACCCTAACCATAATCATAATACTAACCATAACCATTATTCACAACTATAACCATAATCCTAATCATAACCATAACACTCAATGATAACCCCTAAACATGACCATAACCATAACCATGAGGATCAACGATAACCCCTAAAACGTAACTATAACCATAACTATAACAATATGTATTAACGATAACCCCTAACCATAAACATTACCATAAGCCCTTTACATAACGCTAACCATAACCATGACCATTAACCATAATCATAACCATAACCATTAATCATAACCATAACCCTAACCCTAGCCATAACGCTAACAATAACCATTACCATAACCATAACAATTATCCATATCCATAACCCTAAACATAACCATAAACCCTAACCATAACTACTAACAAAATCCATAACCATAACAATAACCCAAACCATAACCCCTAACCATAATCATAACCCCTAACCATAAGCATAACCATAAACGTTAACAATATTCATCACCATAACCAAAGCGATAACCATGACCATTAACCATAAACATAACCCCTATCCATAACCATAACTCCTAACTATAAACATACTCATAACCATAACCATAAACATTAACCATAACCACTAAAAATAACCATTACCCCTAATTATAACCATAGTCATAAACCTAACCATAGCCATAACACTAACCATAAGCCTAACCATAACCATTAATGATAACCATAACCCTAACCATAACCTAAAAATTAACCATAACCATATCACTAACCATAACCATAACACCTAACCATAACAACAATTATAAACATAACCATTAACCATAACCCTTAACAATAACGATTATCAATAACCATAACCATATCCATAAACCAAACCATAACCGTAATCCTAAACATAACGCCTATTCATAACACCAAACCGTAAATGTAACCATTACCATTAACCATAATCATAACAATAACCCTAACCGTAATCATAAACATAATCTTAAACACCAACCATAAACTTAACCATAACCCCGAACAAAAACTATAACTATAAAAATAACCCAAACCAAAAAATAAAAAAAATATAACCCAACCATAACTACTAACCATAATCATAACCCCTAACCATAAAGATAACCATAACTATAACAATAAGGATAACTGTTAACCATAACCATTAACCTTAAACTTAACCGTTACCATTAACCCTAAACATAACCTGAACCATAACCATTATCCATAACCATTACCCAATCCATAACCATATCAATCAATGATAACCCCTAACCATAAACATAACCATAACAATAACTATCAACGATAACACCAAACAATAACCATAACGATTAATCGTAACAATATCAGCCTATCCCTAACCCCTAACCATAACCCTAATGATAACCATTAACGATAACCATAACCCTAACCATAACCATAAAAATTAACCATAACCATAACACTAACCATAACCATAACAGCTAACCATAACAACAACCGAAAACATAACCATTAAAAATAAACATAACCATAAACATAACCATTAACCATGAAAATAACGCTTATGCATAACACCTAACCATAACCCTAACCAAAAACATTAACCATAAGCATGTCCTTTAACCCTAACAATAACCCTAACCTAAACCTAACCCTAACCCTAACCTAACCCTAACCCTAAACCTAACTCCTAACCCTAACCCTAACCCCTAACCCTAACCCTAACACTAACTCCTAACCCTAACCTAACCTAAACCTAACCCTAAGCCTAAGCCTAAGCCTAACCTAACCCTAACCCTAACCCTAAACCTAACCCTAACCCTAACCCTAACCCTAAACCTAACCCTAAACCTAAGCCTAAGCCTAACCCTAACCTAACCTAACCCTAACCCTAACTCCTAACCCTAACACTAACCCTAACCCTAACCACTAACACTAACCCTAACCCTAACCTAACCCTAACCCTAACCTAACCCTAAACCCTAACCTAACCCTAACCCTAACCCTAAACCTAACCCTAACACTAACCCTAACCCTAAAACCCTAACTCTAACCTAACCCTAACCTAACTCTAACCCTAACCCTAACCTAACCCTAAACCCTAACCCTAACCCTAACCCTAAACCTAACCCTAACACTAACCCTAACCCTAAACCTAACCCTAACCCTAACCTTAAACCCTAACCCTAACCCTAACCCTAACCCTAACCTCTAACCTAACCCTAACCTAACCTAACACTAACCCTAACCTAAGCCTAAGCCTAAGCCACTAACCCTAAACCTAACCCTAACCTAACCCTAACCCTAACTTAACTTACCTCTAACCCTAACCCTAACCTAAGCCTAACCTAACCCTAACCCTAACCCTAACCCTAACCTTCAACCCTAACCTAACCCTAACCCTAACCCTAACACTAACACTAACCCTAACCCTAACTTCATCTTAACCTAACCCTAACCCTAACCTAACCTAACCTAACCCTAACCCTAAACCCTAACCCTAACCCTAACCATAACCCTAACCCTAAACCCTAACCCTAACCCTAACCCTAACCCTAAACCTAACCCTAACCCTAACCCTAACCCTAAAACCCTAACTCTAACCCTAACCTAACCCTAACCCTAACCCCTAACCCTAACCCTAACCCTAACCCTAAGCCTAAGCCTAAGCCTAAGCCTAACCCTAACCCTAACCCTAACCCTAACCCTAACCTAACCCTAACCCTAACCCTAAAACCTAACTCTAACCCTAACCCTAACCTAACCCTAACCCCTAACCCTAACCCTAACCCTAACCCTAACACTAACCTAAGCCTAAGCCTAAGCCTAACCCTAACCCTAACCCTAACCCTAACCCTAACCCTAACCCTAACCCTTAACCTAACCCTAACCCTAACCCTAACCCTAACCCTAACCTAACCCTAACCCTAACCCTAACCCTAACCCTAACCCTAACCCTAACCCTAACCCTAACCCTAACCCTAACCCCTAACCCTAAACCTAACCCTAACCCTAACCTAACCCTAACCATAACCCTAACCCTAACCCTAACCCTAACCCTAACCTAACCCTAACCCTAACCCTAACCCGTAACAATAACCATAATCACCAAACATAACCCTAACCCAAACCCTAATGCTAACAAAATCAAAACCATAACATTAACCCAAAACACAACCCATAACCATAATCATAAACCATAACACAAACCATCACCATAAACATAACCATTAACGATAAACATAATCATAACCAATAACCATAACAATTACTCATAAACATAACAATAGCCATAACACTAACCATAACAATAATCCTAACCATAACACCTATCCATAACCCCTAACCATAACTGTAACCATAACCATACCCATAATCACAAACCATAACCCTAACCCAAACACAAAAGCTAAGAAAACCATAACCATAATCTTAAACAAAACCATAAGCCATAACCAAAATTATAACCCCTAACCATAACCATAAACATAACCATAACCTAAACATAATCCTAACCATAATTTTTAAACATGACCATAAACATTAACCATAACTATCACCATAACCCTAACATCTAACCCATAACCATAACCATAACCATAACTTTAAACCATAACCCTAACCATTAACCCTAACCATAATCATAATACTAACCATAACCATTATTCACAACTATAACCATAATCCTAATCATAACCATAACACTCAATGATAACCCCTAAACATGACCATAACCATAACCATGATGATCAACGATAACCCCTAAAGCGTAACTATAACCATAACTATAACAATATGTATTAACGATAACCCCTAACCATAAACATTACCATAAGCCCTTTACATAACGCTAACCATAACCATGACCATTAACCATAATCATAACCATAACCATTAATCATAACCATAACCCTAACCCTAGCCATAACGCTCAACAATAACCATTACCATAACCATAACAATTATCCATATCCATAACCCTAAACATAACCATAAACCCTAACCATAACTACTAACAAAATCCATAACCATAACAATAACCCAAACCATAACCCCTAACCATAATCATAACCCCTAACCATAAGCATAACCATAAGCGTTAACAATATTCATCACCATAACCAAAGCGATAACCATGACCATTAACCATAAACATAACCCCTATCCATAACCATAACTCCTAACTATAAACATACTCATAACCATAACCATAAACATTAACCATAACCACTAAAAATAACCATTACCCCTAATTATAACCATAGTCATAAACCTAACCATAGCCATAACACTAACCATAAGCCTAACCATAACCATTAATGATAACCATAACCCTAACCATAACCCTAAAAATTAACCATAACCATATCACTAACCATAACCATAACACCTAACCATAACAACAATTATAAACATAACCATTAACCATAACCCTTAACAATAACGATTATCAATAACCATAACCATATCCATAAACCAAACCATAACAGTAATCCTAAACATAACGCCTATTCATAACACCAAACCGTAAATGTAACCATTACCATTAACCATAATCATAACAATAACCCTAACCGTAATCATAAACATAATCTTAAACACCAACCATAAACTTAACCATAACCCCGAACAAAAACTATAACTATAAAAATAACCCAAACCAAAAAATAAAAAAAATATAACCCAACCATAACTACTAACCATAATCATAACCCCTAACCATAAAGATAACCATAACTATAACAATAAGGATAACTGTTAACCATAACCATTAACCTTAAACTTAACCGTTACCATTAACCCTAAACATAACCTGAACCATAACCATTATCCATAACCATTACCCAATCCATAACCATATCAATCAATGATAACCCCTAACCATAAACATAACCATAACAATAACTATCAACGATAACACCAAACAATAACCATAACGATTAATCGTAACAATATACGCCTATCCCTAACCCTAACCATAACCCTAACCCTAACCATTAACGATAACCATAACCCTAACCATAACCATAAAAATTAACCATAACCATAACACTAACCATAACCATAACAGCTAACCATAACAACAACCGAAAACATAACCATTAAAAATAAACATAACCATAAACATAACCATTAACCATGAAAATAACGCTTATGCATAACACCTAACCATAACCCTAACCAAAAACATTAACCATAAGCATGTCCTTTAACCCTAACAATAACCCTAACCCTAAACCTAACCCTAACCCTAACCTAACCCTAACCCTAAACCCTAACCTAACCTAACCCTAACCCCCTAACCTAACCTAACACTAACCTAACCCTAACCCTAACCCTAACCCTAAACCTAACCCTAAACCTAAGCCTAAGCCTAACCTAACCCTAACCCTAACCCTAACCCTAACTCTAACCCTAACACTAACCCTAACTTCCTAACCCTAACCCTAACACTAACACTAACCCTAACCCTACCTAACCTAACCTAACCCTAACCCTAAACCCTAACTCTAACCCTAACCCTAACCCTAAACCTAACCCTAACACTAACCCTAACCCTAAAACCTAACTCTAACCCTAACCTAACCCTAACCCTAACCCTAACCCTAACCCTAACCCTAAACCCTAACCTAACCCTAACCCTAACCTAAACCTAACCCTAACACTAACCCTAACCCTAAAACCCTAACCCTAACCCTAACCTTAAACCCTAACTCTAACCCTAACCCTAACCCTAACCCTAACCCTAACCTAACCCTAACACTAACCCTAACCTAAGCCTAAGCCTAAGCCTAACCCTAACCCTAACTCTAACCCCTAACCCTAACCCTAACCCTAACCCTAACTCTAACCTAACCTTCTTACCTAACCTAACCTAACCTTAACCCTAACCTAACCCTAACCTAACCTTACCTAACTCCTAACTTCTAACCCTAACTCCTAACACTAACACTAACCCTAACCTACTATCGCTAACTCTTCTAACCCTAACTCCTAACCTAACCTAACCTAACCCTAACCCTAAACCTAACCCTAACCTAACCATAACCCTAACCTTAAACCCTAACCTAACCCTAACCCTAACCCTAAACCTAACCTAACCTAACCCTAACCCTAAAACCCTAACTCTAACCCTAACCTAACCCTAACCTAACTCCTAACCTTAACCTAACCCTAACCCTAACCCTAAGCCTAAGCCTAAGCCTAAGCCTAACCTAACCCTAACCTAACCCTAAACCTAACCCTAACCCTAACCCTAAAACCCTAACTCTAACCCTAACCCTAACCTAACCTAACCCTATTCTAACCTAACCCTAACCCTAACCTAACCCTAACCCTAAGCCTAAGCCTAACCTAACCCTAACCCTAACCCTAACCCTAACCTAACCCTTACCTAACCCCTAACCCAAGCCTAACTTCTTTCTAACCCTAACCCTAACCCTAACCCTAACCCTAACCCTAAACCTAACCCTAACCCTAACCCTAACCCTAACCTCCTAACCCTAACCCTAACATTAACCCCTAACCCTAAACCTAACCCTAACAATAACCCAAACCCTAACCATAACCCCTAACCCTAACCCTAACCCTAACCCTAACCCTAACCCTAACCCTAACCCGTAACAATAACCATAATCACCAAACATAACCCTAACCCAAACCCTAATGCTAACAAAATCAAAACCATAACATTAACCCAAAACACAACCCATAACCATAATCATAAACCATAACACAAACCATCACCATAAACATAACCATTAACGATAAACATAATCATAACCAATAACCATAACAATTACTCATAAACATAACAATAGCCATAACACTAACCATAACAATAATCCTAACCATAACACCTATCCATAACCCCTAACCATAACTGTAACCATAACCATACCCATAATCACAAACCATAACCCTAACCCAAACACAAAAGCTAAGAAAACCATAACCATAATCTTAAACAAAACCATAAGCCATAACCAAAATTATAACCCCTAACCATAACCATAAACATAACCATAACCTAAACATAATCCTAACCATAATTTTTAAACATGACCATAAACATTAACCATAACTATCACCATAACCCTAACATCTAACCCATAACCATAACCATAACCATAACTTTAAACCATAACCCTAACCATTAACCCTAACCATAATCATAATACTAACCATAACCATTATTCACAACTATAACCATAATCCTAATCATAACCATAACACTCAATGATAACCCCTAAACATGACCATAACCATAACCATGAGGATCAACGATAACCCCTAAGCGTAACTATAACCATAACTATAACAATATGTATTAACGATAACCCCTAACCATAAACATTACCATAAGCCCTTTACATAACGCTAACCATAACCATGACCATTAACCATAATCATAACCATAACCATTAATCATAACCAT
>CAWTZC010001301.1:57500-100000 GCA_963919715.1 Microtus obscurus
CATAACACTAACCATAACCATAACAGCTAACCATAACAACAACCGAAAACATAACCATTAAAAATAAACATAACCATAAACATAACCATTAACCATGAAAATAACGCTTATGCATAACACCTAACCATAACCCTAACCAAAAACATTAACCATAAGCATGTCCTTTAACCCTAACAATAACCCTAACCCTAAACCTAAACCTAACCCTAACCCTAACCCTAACCCTAAACCCTAACCCTAACCCTAACCCTAACCCCTATCCCTAACCCTAACACTAACCCTAACCCTAACCCTAACCCTAACCCTAAACCTAACCCTAAACCTAAGCCTAAGCCTTAACCTAACCCTAACCCTAACCTAACCCTAACTCTAACCCTAACACTAACCCTAACCCTAACTCCTAACCCTAACCTAACCCTAACCCTAACCCCTAACCCTAAACCTAACCCTAACCCCTAACCCTAACCCTAACCCTAACCCTAACCCTAACCCCTAACCCTAAACCTAACCCTAACCCTAACCCCTAACCCTAACCTAACCCTAACCCTAACCCTAACCCTAACCCTAAACCCTAACCCGTAACAATAACCATATCACCAAACATAACCCCTAACCCAAACCCTAATGCTAACAAAATCAAAACCATAACATTAACCCAAAACACAACCCATAACCATAATCATAAACCATAACACAAACCATCACCATAAACATAACCATTAACGATAAACATAATCATAACCAATAACCATAACAATTACTCATAAACATAACAATAGCCATAACACCAACCATAACAATAATCCTAACCATAACACCTATCCATAACCCCTAACCATAACTGTAACCATAACCATACCCATAATCACAAACCATAACCCTAACCCAAACCCAAAAGCTAAGAAAACCATAACCATAATCTTAAACAAAACCATAAGCCATAACCAAAATTATAACCCCTAACCATAACCATAAACATAACCATAACCTAAACATAATCCTAACCATAATTTTTAAACATGACCATAAACATTAACCATAACTATCACCATAACCCTAACATCTAACCCATAACCATAACCATAACTTTAAACCATAACCCTAACCATTAACCCTAACCATAATCATAATACTAACCATAACCATTATTCACAACTATAACCATAATCCTAATCATAACCATAACACTCAATGATAACCCCTAAACATGACCATAACCATAACCATGAGGATCAACGATAACCCCTAAACGTAACTATAACCATAACTATAACAATATGTATTAACGATAACCCCTAACCATAAACATTACCATAAGCCCTTTACATAACGCTAACCATAACCATGACCATTAACCATAATCATAACCATAACCATTAATCATAACCATAACCCTAACCCTAGCCATAACGCTAACAATAACCATTACCATAACCATAACAATTATCCATATCCATAACCCTAAACATAACCATAAACCCTAACCATAACTACTAACAAAATCCATAACCATAACAATAACCCAAACCATAACCCCTAACCATAATCATAACCCCTAACCATAAGCATAACCATAAACGTTAACAATATTCATCACCATAACCAAAACGATAACCATGACCATTAACCATAAACATAACCCCTATCCATAACCATAACTCCTAACTATAAACATACTCATAACCATAACCATAAACATTAACCATAACCACTAAAAATAACCATTACCCCTAATTATAACCATAGTCATAAACCTAACCATAGCCATAACACTAACCATAAGCCTAACCATAACCATTAATGATAACCATAACCCTAACCATAACCCTAAAAATTAAACATAACCATATCACTAACCATAACCATAACACCTAACCATAACAACAATTATAAACATAACCATTAACCATAACCCTTAACAATAACGATTATCAATAACCATAACCATATCCATAAACCAAACCATAACCGTAATCCTAAACATAACGCCTATTCATAACACCAAACCGTAAATGTAACCATTACCATTAACCATAATCATAACAATAACCCTAACTCGTAATCATAAACATAATCTTAAACACCAACCATAAACTTAACCATAACCCCGAACAAAAACTATAACTATAAAAATAACCCAAACCAAAAAATAAAAAAAATATAACCCAACCATAACTACTAACCATAATCATAACCCCTAACCATAAAGATAACCATAACTATAACAATAAGGATAACTGTTAACCATAACCATTAACCTTAAACTTAACCGTTACCATTAACCCTAAACATAACCTGAACCATAACCATTATCCATAACCATTACCCAATCCATAACCATATCAATCAATGATAACCCCTAACCATAAACATAACCATAACAATAACTATCAACGATAACACCAAACAATAACCATAACGATTAATCGTAACAATATCGCCTATCCCTAACCCCTAACCATAACCCTAATGATAACCATTAACGATAACCATAACCCTAACCATAACCATAAAAATTAACCATAACCATAACACTAACCATAACCATAACAGCTAACCATAACAACAACCGAAAACATAACCATTAAAAATAAACATAACCATAAACATAACCATTAACCATGAAAATAACGCTATGCATAACACCTAACCATAACCCTAACCAAAAACATTAACCATAAGCATGTCCTTTAACCCTAACAATAACCCTAACCCTAAACCTAACCTTAACTTTAACCCTAACCTAACCCTAAACCTAACCCTAACCCTAACCTTAACCCCTAACCCTAACTTCTAACACTAACCCTAACCCTAACCTTAACCTAACCCTAAATCCTAACCCTAAACCTAAGCCTAAGCTTAACCTAACCCTAATTCTAACCCTAACCTTAACTCTAACTCTAACACTAACTCTAACCTTAACCCTAACCCTAACCCTAACACTAACCCTAACCCTACCTTAACCCCTAACCTTAACCCTAACCCTAAACCCTAACCCTAACCCTAACCCTAACCCTAAACCTAACCCTAACACTAACCCTAACCCTAAAACCCTAACTCTAACCCTAACCCTAACTTCTTAACTTCTAACCCTAACCCTAACCTAACCCTAACCCTAAACCCTAACCCTAACTCCTAACCCTAACCCTAAACCTAACCCTAACACTAACCCTAACCCTAAAACCCTAACCTAACCTAACCTTAACCAACTCTAACCCTAACTCTTAACCCTAACCCTAACCCTAACCCTTAACCCTAACCTAACCCTAACCTAAGCCTAAGCCTAAGCCTAACCCTAACCCTAACCCTAACCCTAACCCTAACCCTAACACTTACCCTTACCCTAACCCCTAACCCAAGCCTAACTTCTTAACCCTAACCCTAACCTAATTCCTACTAACCCTAACCCTAACCTAACTCTAACCCTAACCCTAACCTCACTAACCCTAACCCTAACCCTAACCTTCTAACCTTAACCTAACCCTAACCCTAACCTATAACACTAACCCTAACCCTAACCTAACTTCTAACCCTAAAACCCTAACTCTAACCCTAACTTAACTCCTAACCCTAACCCTAACCCTAACCCTAACCCTAAGCCTAAGCCTAAGCCTAAGCCTAACCCTAACCCTAACCCTAACCCTAACCTAACCCTAACCCTAACAATAACTATCAACGATAACACCAAACAATAACCATAACGATTAATCGTAACAATATCGCCTATCCCTAACCCCTAACCATAACCCTAATGATAACCATTAACGATAACCATAACCCTAACCATAACCATAAAAATTAACCATAACCATAACACTAACCATAACCATAACAGCTAACCATAACAACAACCGAAAACATAACCATTAAAAATAAACATAACCATAAACATAACCATTAACCATGAAAATAACGCTTATGCATAACACCTAACCATAACCCTAACCAAAAACATTAACCATAAGCATGTCCTTTAACCCTAACATTAACCCTAACCCTAAACCTAACCCTAACCCTAACCCTAACCCTAACCCTAAACCCTAACCCTAACCCTAACCCTAACCCTAACCCTAACCCTAACCCTAACCCTAACCCTAACCTAACCCCTAACCCTAACCCTAACCCTAACACTAACCCTAACCCTAAACCTAAGCCTAAGCCTAAGCCTAAGCCTAACCCTAACCCTAACCCTAACCCTAAACCTAACCCTAACCCTAACCTTAACCTAAACCCTAACTCTAACTCTTAACCCTAACCCTAACCCCTAACCCTAACCCTAACCTAACCCTAACACTAACCCTAACCCTAAGCCTAAGCCTAAGCCTAACCCTAACCCTAACCCTAACCCTAACCCTAACCCTAACACTAACCCTTACCCTAACCCCTAACCCAAGCCTAACCCTAACCCAAACCCTAACCCTAACCTAACCCTAACCCTAACCCCTAACCCTAAACCTAACCCTAACCCTAACCCTAACCTCCTAACCCTAACCCTAACCCTAACCCCTAACCCTAAACCTAACCCTAACCCTAACCCTAACTCCCTAACCCTAACCCTAACTTCCTAACCTTCTAACCCTAACCCTAACCCTAACCCGTAACAATAACCATAATCACCAAACATAACCCTAACCCAAACCCTAATGCTAACAAAATCAAAACCATAACATTAACCCAAAACACAACCCATAACCATAATCATAAACCATAACACAAACCATCACCATAAACATAACCATTAACGATAAACATAATCATAACCAATAACCATAACAATTACTCATAAACATAACAATAGCCATAACACTAACCATAACAATAATCCTAACCATAACACCTATCCATAACCCCTAACCATAACTGTAACCATAACCATACCCATAATCACAAACCATAACCCTAACCCAAACCCAAAAGCTAAGAAAACCATAACCATAATCTTAAACAAAACCATAAGCCATAACCAAAATTATAACCCCTAACCATAACCATAAACATAACCATAACCTAAACATAATCCTAACCATAATTTTTAAACATGACCATAAACATTAACCATAACTATCACCATAACCCTAACATCTAACCCATAACCATAACCATAACTTTAAACCATAACCCTAACCATTAACCCTAACCATAATCATAATACTAACCATAACCATTATTCACAACTATAACCATAATCCTAATCATAACCATAACACTCAATGATAACCCCTAAACATGACCATAACCATAACCATGAGGATCAACGATAACCCCTAAACGTAACTATAACCATAACTATAACAATATGTATTAACGATAACCCCTAACCATAAACATTACCATAAGCCCTTTACATAACGCTAACCATAACCATGACCATTAACCATAATCATAACCATAACCATTAATCATAACCATAACCCTAACCCTAGCCATAACGCTAACAATAACCATTACCATAACCATAACAATTATCCATATCCATAACCCTAAACATAACCATAAACCCTAACCATAACTACTAACAAAATCCATAACCATAACAATAACCCAAACCATAACCCCTAACCATAATCATAACCCCTAACCATAAGCATAACCATAAACGTTAACAATATTCATCACCATAACCAAAACGATAACCATGACCATTAACCATAAACATAACCCCTATCCATAACCATAACTCCTAACTATAAACATACTCATAACCATAACCATAAACATTAACCATAACCACTAAAAATAACCATTACCCCTAATTATAACCATAGTCATAAACCTAACCATAGCCATAACACTAACCATAAGCCTAACCATAACCATTAATGATAACCATAACCCTAACCATAACCCTAAAAATTAAACATAACCATATCACTAACCATAACCATAACACCTAACCATAACAACAATTATAAACATAACCATTAACCATAACCCTTAACAATAACGATTATCAATAACCATAACCATATCCATAAACCAAACCATAACCGTAATCCTAAACATAACGCCTATTCATAACACCAAACCGTAAATGTAACCATTACCATTAACCATAATCATAACAATAACCCTAACCGTAATCATAAACATAATCTTAAACACCAACCATAAACTTAACCATAACCCCGAACAAAAACTATAACTATAAAAATAACCCAAACCAAAAAATAAAAAAAATATAACCCAACCATAACTACTAACCATAATCATAACCCCTAACCATAAAGATAACCATAACTATAACAATAAGGATAACTGTTAACCATAACCATTAACCTTAAACTTAACCGTTACCATTAACCCTAAACATAACCTGAACCATAACCATTATCCATAACCATTACCCAATCCATAACCATATCAATCAATGATAACCCCTAACCATAAACATAACCATAACAATAACTATCAACGATAACACCAAACAATAACCATAACGATTAATCGTAACAATATCGCCTATCCCTAACCCCTAACCATAACCCTAATGATAACCATTAACGATAACCATAACCCTAACCATAACCATAAAAATTAACCATAACCATAACACTAACCATAACCATAACAGCTAACCATAACAACAACTGAAAACATAACCATTAAAAATAAACATAACCATAAACATAACCATTAACCATGAAAATAACGCTTATGCATAACACCTAACCATAACCCTAACCAAAAACATTAACCATAAGCATGTCCTTTAACCCTAACAATAACCCTAACCCTAAACCTAAACCTAACCCTAACCCTAACCCTAACCCTAAACCCTAACCCTAACCCTAACCCTAACCCCTATCCCTAACCCTAACACTAACCCTAACCTAACCCTAACCCTAACCCTAAACCTAACCCTAATCCTAAGCCTAAGCCTAACCCTAACCCTAACCCTAACCCTAACCCTAACTCTAACCCTAACACTAACCCTAACCCTAACCCTAACCCTAACTCTAACCCTAACCCTAACCCCTAACCCTAAACCTAACCCTAACCCTAACCCTAACCCTAACCCTAACCCTAACCCTAACCCCTAACCCTAAACCTAACCCTAACCCTAACCCCTAACCCCTAACCCTAACCCTAACCCTAACCCTAACCCTAACCCTAACCCAGTAACAATAACCATAATCACCAAACATAACCCTAACCCAAACCCTAATGCTAACAAAATCAAAACCATAACATTAACCCAAAAACACAACCCATAACCATAATCATAAACCATAACACAAACCATCACCATAAACATAACCATTAACGATAAACATAATCATAACCAATAACCATAACAATTACTCATAAACATAACAATAGCCATAACACTAACCATAACAATAATCCTAACCATAACACCTATCCATAACCCCTAACCATAACTGTAACCATAACCATACCCATAATCACAAACCATAACCCTAACCCAAACCCAAAAGCTAAGAAAACCATAACCATAATCTTAAACAAAACCATAAGCCATAACCAAAATTATAACCCCTAACCATAACCATAAACATAACCATAACCTAAACATAATCCTAACCATAATTTTTAAACATGACCATAAACATTAACCATAACTATCACCATAACCCTAACATCTAACCCATAACCATAACCATAACTTTAAACCATAACCCTAACCATTAACCCTAACCATAATCATAATACTAACCATAACCATTATTCACAACTATAACCATAATCCTAATCATAACCATAACACTCAATGATAACCCCTAAACATGACCATAACCATAACCAGAGGATCAACGATAACCCCTAAACGTAACTATAACCATAACTATAACAATATGTATTAACGATAACCCCTAACCATAAACATTACCATAAGCCCTTTACATAACGCTAACCATAACCATGACCATTAACCATAATCATAACCATAACCATTAATCATAACCATAACCCTAACCCTAGCCATAACGCTAACAATAACCATTACCATAACCATAACAATTATCCATATCCATAACCCTAAACATAACCATAAACCCTAACCATAACTACTAACAAAATCCATAACCATAACAATAACCCAAACCATAACCCCTAACCATAATCATAACCCCTAACCATAAGCATAACCATAAACGTTAACAATATTCATCACCATAACCAAAACGATAACCATGACCATTAACCATAAACATAACCCCTATCCATAACCATAACTCCTAACTATAAACATACTCATAACCATAACCATAAACATTAACCATAACCACTAAAAATAACCATTACCCCTAATTATAACCATAGTCATAAACCTAACCATAGCCATAACACTAACCATAAGCCTAACCATAACCATTAATGATAACCATAACCCTAACCATAACCCTAAAAATTAAACATAACCATATCACTAACCATAACCATAACACCTAACCATAACAACAATTATAAACATAACCATTAACCATAACCCTTAACAATAACGATTATCAATAACCATAACCATATCCATAAACCAAACCATAACCGTAATCCTAAACATAACGCCTATTCATAACACCAAACCGTAAATGTAACCATTACCATTAACCATAATCATAACAATAACCCTAACCGTAATCATAAACATAATCTTAAACACCAACCATAAACTTAACCATAACCCCGAACAAAAACTATAACTATAAAAATAACCCAAACCAAAAAATAAAAAAATATAACCCAACCATAACTACTAACCATAATCATAACCCCTAACCATAAAGATAACCATAACTATAACAATAAGGATAACTGTTAACCATAACCATTAACCTTAAACTTAACCGTTACCATTAACCCTAAACATAACCTGAACCATAACCATTATCCATAACCATTACCCAATCCATAACCATATCAATCAATGATAACCCCTAACCATAAACATAACCATAACAATAACTATCAACGATAACACCAAACAATAACCATAACGATTAATCGTAACAATATCGCCTATCCCTAACCCCTAACCATAACCCTAATGATAACCATTAACGATAACCATAACCCTAACCATAACCATAAAAATTAACCATAACCATAACACTAACCATAACCATAACAGCTAACCATAACAACAACCGAAAACATAACCATTAAAAATAAACATAACCATAAACATAACCATTAACCATGAAAATAACGCTATACATAACACCTAACCATAACCCTAACCAAAAACATTAACCATAAGCATGTCCTTTAACCCTAACAATAACCCCTAACCCTAAACCTAAACCTAACCCTAACCTAACCCTAACCCTAAACCTAACCCTAACCCTAACCCTAACCCTATCCCTAACCCTAACACTAACCCTAACTCCTAACCCTAACCCTAAACCTAACCCTAAACCTAAGCCTAAGCTTAACCTCAACTTCTAACCTAACCCTAACCCTAACTCTAACCCTAACACTAACCCTAAACCTAACCCTAAACCTAAACCTAACCCTAACCCTAACCCTACCTTAACTTCTTACTTCTAACCCTAAACCTAACCTCTAACTTCTAACCTAAACCTAACCCTAACCTAACTTCTAACCTAAGCCTAACTCTAACTTCTTACTTCTTACTTCTTAACCAACCTAACCTACCTAACCCTAACCCTACTTCTAATCCTAAACCTAACTTATTTTAACCCTAACCCTAAAACCTAACTTCTAACCTTAACTTTAAGCTAACTCTAACCTTCTAACTTCTAATCTTAACTTCTTACTTCTTAACTTCTAACCTTAACCCTAACCTAAGCCTAATCTTAACTTCTTCTTCTAACTCCTTAACTTACCCTTACCCTATTCTTAATCTTAACTCTAACTTCTTCTTCTTCTTCTTCTTTCTATCTTCTTCTTCTTCTAACTTTAACTTTATGTATTACTTCTTTAACTTCTTATTTCTTCTTCTAACTCTAACTAATTTCAAACCTACTTCTAACCTTAACCTCTAACCTAACCTAAACCTAATCTTAACTTTAACTTAACCCTAAGCCTAACTTATTCCTAACTTCTAAACCTAACTCTAACTTCTAACTCCTAACCTAACTTCTTCTTACTTCTAACCCTAAGCCTAAGCCTAAGCCTAACCTAACCTAACTTCTAACCTTACCTAAACTTAACCTTAACCTCTTATCTTAACCCTAAACCTAACTCTAAGCCCTAACTTCTTCTTAACTTCTCTAACCCTAACTCTTAACACTAACCCTAACCTTAAGCCTAAGCCTAACCTAACCTAACCTTAACTTCTTAACTTCTCTAACCCTAACCCTTACCTAACCCTAACCCTAACCTAACTCTAACACTTAACTTCACTAATTCCTCTAACCCTAACCTAACTACTTCTAACTTCCTAACACTAACCCTAACTTCCTAACATTAACCCCTAACCCTAAACCTAACCCTAACAATAACCCAAACCCTAACCATAACCCCTAACCCTAACCCTAACCCTAACCCTAACCCTAACCCTAACCCTAACCCTAACCCGTAACAATAACCATAATCACCAAACATAACCCTAACCCAAACCCTAATGCTAACAAAATCAAAACCATAACATTAACCCAAAACACAACCCATAACCATAATCATAAACCATAACACAAACCATCACCATAAACATAACCATTAACGATAAACATAATCATAACCAATAACCATAACAATTACTCATAAACATAACAATAGCCATAACACTAACCATAACAATAATCCTAACCATAACACCTATCCATAACCCCTAACCATAACTGTAACCATAACCATACCCATAATCACAAACCATAACCCTAACCCAAACACAAAAGCTAAGAAAACCATAACCATAATCTTAAACAAAACCATAAGCCATAACCAAAATTATAACCCCTAACCATAACCATAAACATAACCATAACCTAAACATAATCCTAACCATAATTTTTAAACATGACCATAAACATTAACCATAACTATCACCATAACCCTAACATCTAACCCATAACCATAACCATAAACATAACTTTAAACCATAACCCTAACCATTAACCCTAACCATAATCATAATACTAACCATAACCATTATTCACAACTATAACCATAATCCTAATCATAACCATAACACTCAATGATAACCCCTAAACATGACCATAACCATAACCATGATGATCAACGATAACCCCTAAACGTAACTATAACCATAACTATAACAATATGTATTAACGATAACCCCTAACCATAAACATTACCATAAGCCCTTTACATAACGCTAACCATAACCATGACCATTAACCATAATCATAACCATAACCATTAATCATAACCATAACCCTAACCCTAGGCCATAACGCTAACAATAACCATTACCATAACCATAACAATTATCCATATCCATAACCCTAAACATAACCATAAACCCTAACCATAACTACTAACAAAATCCATAACCATAACAATAACCCAAACCATAACCCCTAACCATAATCATAACCCCTAACCATAAGCATAACCATAAACGTTAACAATATTCATCACCATAACCAAAACGATAACCATGACAATTAACCATAAACATAACCCCTATCCATAACCATAACTCCTAACTATAAACATACTCATAACCATAACCATAAACATTAACCATAACCACTAAAAATAACCA
This sequence comes from Microtus obscurus, assembly GCA_963919715.1. Lineage (NCBI taxonomy): Eukaryota > Metazoa > Chordata > Mammalia > Rodentia > Cricetidae > Microtus > Microtus obscurus. The sequence continues at coordinate 69,157 of CAWTZC010001301.1, forward strand.
TTACCCCTAATTATAACCATAGTCATAAACCTAACCATAGCCATAACACTAACCATAAGCCTAACCATAACCATTAATGATAACCATAACCCTAACCATAACCCTAAAAATTAAACATAACCATATCACTAACCATAACCATAACACCTAACCATAACAACAATTATAAACATAACCATTAACCATAACCCTTAACAATAACGATTATCAATAACCATAACCATATCCATAAACCAAACCATAACTGTAATCCTAAACATAACGCCTATTCATAACACCAAACCGTAAATGTAACCATTACCATTAACCATAATCATAACAATAACCCTAACCGTAATCATAAACATAATCTTAAACACCAACCATAAACTTAACCATAACCCCCGAACAAAAACTATAACTATAAAAATAACCCAAACCAAAAAATAAAAAAAATATAACCCAACCATAACTACTAACCATAATCATAACCCCTAACCATAAAGATAACCATAACTATAACAATAAGGATAACTGTTAACCATAACCATTAACCTTAAACTTAACCGTTACCATTAACCCTAAACATAACCTGAACCATAACCATTATCCATAACCATTACCCAATCCATAACCATATCAATCAATGATAACCCCTAACCATAAACATAACCATAACAATAACTATCAACGATAACACCAAACAATAACCATAATCGATTAATCGTAACAATATCGCCTATCCCTAACCCCTAACCATAACCCTAATGATAACCATTAACGATAACCATAACCCTAACCATAACCATAAAAATTAACCATAACCATAACACTAACCATAACCATAACAGCTAACCATAACAACAACCGAAAACATAACCATTAAAAATAAACATAACCATAAACATAACCATTAACCATGAAAATAACGCTTATGCATAACACCTAACCATAACCCTAACCAAAAACATTAACCATAAGCATGTCCTTTAACCCTAACAATAACCCTAACCCTAAACCTAACCTTAACCTAACCTAACCTAAACCCTAACCTTAACCCTAACCCTAACCCTAACCCTAACACTAACCTCCTAACCCTAACCTAACCCTAACCTAAGCCTAAGCCTAAGCCTCTAACCCTAACCTTAACCTAACCTAACTTCTAACTAACACAACTAACCCTAACCACACTTACTTCCTAACCCTAACTCTAACCCTAACCTAAACCCTAACCCTAATCCTAACCCTAAACCTAACCCTACACTAACCCTAACCCTAAAACCTAACTCTAACCCTAACCCTAACCCTAAACCTAACCCTAACCCTAACCCCTTAACTTCTAACTCTAACCTAACCCTAAGCTTAAGCCTAAGCTCTAACCCTAACTTCTAACCCTAACCTAACTAAACCTAACCTAATTTAACCCTAAAACCCTAACTTCTAACCCTAACCCTAACCCTAACCCTAACCTAACCCTAACCCTAATCCTAACACTAACTCTAACACTAAGCCTAAGCCTAACACTAACCCTAACCCTAACTCCTAACCTTCCTAACCCTAACACTAACCTCTTACCCTAACCTCTAACCCTAAGCCTTAACCCTAACCTAACCCTAACCTTAACCCTAACTCCAACTCTAAACCTAACCCTAACCCTAACGCCTAACCCTAACCTTAACTCTAACACTAACCCTAACTTCTAACCCTAACCCTAAACCTAACCCTAACCCTAACCCTAACCCTAACCCTAACCCTAACCCTAACCCTAACCTAACCCTAACCCTAACCCTAACCCGTAACAATAACCATAATCACCAAACATAACCCTAACCCAAACCCTAATGCTAACAAAATCAAAACCATAACATTAACCCAAAACACAACCCATAACCATAATCATAAACCATAACACAAACCATCACCATAAACATAACCATTAACGATAAACATAATCATAACTAATAACCATAACAATTACTCATAAACATAACAATAGCCATAACACTAACCATAACAATAATCCTAACCATAACACCTATCCATAACCCCTAACCATTACTGTAACCATAACCATACCCATAATCACAAACCATAACCCTAACCCAAACCCAAAAGCTAAGAAAACCATAACCATAATCTTAAACAAAACCATAAGCCATAACCAAAATTATAACCCCTAACCATAACCATAAACATAACCATAACCTAAACATAATCCTAACCATAATTTTTAAACATGACCATAAACATTAAACATAACTATCACCATAACCCTAACATCTAACCCATAACCATAACCATAACTTTAAACCATAACCCTAACCATTAACCCTAACCATAATCATAATACTAACCATAACCATTATTCACAACTATAAACATAATCCTAACCATAACCATAACACTCAATGATAACCCCTAAACATGACCATAACCATAACCATGAGGATCAACGATAACCCCTAAACGTAACTATAACCATAACTATAACAATATGTATTAACGATAACCCCTAACCATAAACATTACCATAAGCCCTTTACATAACGCTAACCATAACCATGACCATTAACCATAATCATAACCATAACCATTAATCATAACCATAACCCTAACCCTAGCCATAACGCTAACAATAACCATTACCATAACCATAACAATTATCCATATCCATAACCCTAAATATAACCATAAACCCTAACCATAACTACTAACAAAATCCATAACCATAACAATAACCCAAACCATAACCCCTAACCATAATCATAACCCCTAACCATAAGCATAACCATAAACGTTAACAATATTCATCACCATAACCAAAACGATAACCATGACCATTAACCATAAACATAACCCCTATCCATAACCATAACTCCTAACTATAAACATACTCATAACCATAACCATAAACATTAACCATACCCACTAAAAATAACCATTACCCCTAATTATAACCATAGTCATAAACCTAACCATAGCCATAACACTAACCATAAGCCTAACCATCACCATTAATGATAACCATAACCGTAACCATAACCCTAAAAATTAACCATAACACCTAACCATAACAACAATTATAAACATAACCATTAACCATAACCCTTAACAATAACGATTATCAATAACCATAACCATATCCATAAACCAAACCATAACCGTAATCCTAAACATAACGCCTATTCATAACACCAAACCGTAAATGTAACCATTACCATTAACCATAATCATAACAATAACCCTAACCGTAATCATAAACATAATCTTAAACACCAACCATAAACTTAACCATAACCCCGAACAAAAACTATAACTATAAAAATAACCCAAACCAAAAAATAAAAAAAATATAACCCAACCATAACTACTAACCCTAACCCTAAGCCTAACCCTAACCCTAACCCTAACCCTAACCTCCCTAACCTAACTGAACCAACAATAACCTAACCTAACCCTAACCCAAGCTAAGCCTAAACCTAACCTAACCTAACCTAACACCTACCCTAACACTAACCCTAACACTTTCTAACCCTAACCCTAATAACCTAACTAACCTAATCTCTAACCCTAACCTTACCCTAACCCTAATCCTAACACTAACCTTTTCTTACTCTTCTTTAACTTCTTCATAACCCTAACATTACTTTAACACTAACCTAACCTAATTCCTATAACTTAATTCTAATACCTAACTCTAAGCTAACCCTAACTTAATTCTAACTTCTAACTCTAACCATAACCTAACTACCCTAACTCTAACTACTCTTCCTAAGCCTAAGCCTAACCTAATATACCTAACCCTAACTAACCTTCTATCTCTAACCCCTAACTACAACTACTAACCTTACTCTACACTCTTGCTAACCTTACTTCTTCTTAACCTAAACTCTAACTTCTTACAACCTAACCCTTAACCTAAACCTAACCTTAACTTCTTCTAACCTTACTTCAGCTTCTTCTAATTAACCCTAACCTTTAACCTTTCTAACTTCTCTAACCTAACCCTAACTCTAACCTCTTCTAACCCTAACCTAACCTTAACTTAACCTTTAACTTACTTAACTCTAACCCTAACCCTTTTCTCTTAACCTAATCCTAACTTCTAACTTCTTACAACTTTAACGCCTAACCCTAATCCTAACCCTTAACCCTAACCCTAACCTAACCTTAACCTAACCCTACACCTAACCCTAACCTAAGCCTAACCCTAACCTAACCTAACCCTAACCCTAACTTCCTAACCCTAACCTTAACCTATTCCTAACCTCTAATCTCTAACCTAATCTTCTTCTTCTAACCTAACCCTAACCTAACCTTCTTTTCTACTTCTCTTAACCTCTTAACCTTAACTTCTAACCTAACTTCAACCTTAACCCCTAACTTCTTACCTTACTTCTTCCCTAACCTAACTTCAACCTTAATTCTAATCCTAACCTTCTTCTTCTCTTAACCCTTAACCTTAACCTTAACCTCTAACTTTTTAACCTTTAACTTCTTCTAACCTAACGCTAACACTAACTTCCTCCTTACCTAACCTAACCTTCTAATCCTTCTTAACTTTAACAGACTTTTAATTCTAACCTTCTAACTCTTAACCTAACCTTCTTCTTGATCCTAACTTCTTCTTCTTAACCCTAACTCTAACCCTAACCCTAACTTAACTTCTAACCTTACTTCTAACCCTAACCCTAACCCTAACCCTAACCCTAACCCTAACCCTAACCCCTAACCCTAACCCTAACTCCTAAACCCTAACCCCAACCTTACCTAACCCTAACCCTAACCCTAACCCTAACCCGTAACAATAACCATAATCACCAAACATAACCCTAACCCAAACCCTAATGCTAACAAAATCATAACCATAACATTAACCCAAAACACAACCCATAACCATAATCATAAACCATAACACAAACCATCACCATAAACATAACCATTAACGATAAACATAATCATAACCAATAACCATAACAATTACTCATAAACATAACAATAGCCATAACACTAACCATAACAATAATCCTAACCATAACACCTATCCATAACCCCTAACCATAACTGTAACCATAACCATACCCATAATCACAAACCATAACCCTAACCCAAACCCAAAAGCTAAGAAAACCATAACCATAATCTTAAACAAAACCATAAGCCATAACCAAAATTATAACCCCTAACCATAACCATAAACATAACCATAACCTAAACATAATCCTAACCATAATTTTTAAACATGACCATAATCATTAACCATAACTATCACCATAACCCTAACATCTAACCCATAACCATAACCATAACTTTAAACCATAACCCTAACCATTAACATTAACCATAATCATAATACTAACCATAACCATTATTCACAACTATAACCATAATCCTAATCATAACCATAACACTCAATGATAACCCCTAAACATGACCATAACCATAACCATGAGGATCAACGATAACCCCTAAACGTAACTATAACCATAACTATAACAATATGTATTAACGATAACCCCTAACCATAAACATTACCATAAGCCCTTTACATAACGCTAACCATAACCATGACCATTAACCATAATCATAACCATAACCATTAATCATAACCATAACCCTAACCCTAGCCATAACGCTAACAATAACCATTACCATAACCATAACAATTATCCATATCCATAACCCTAAATATAACCATAAACCCTAACCATAACTACTAACAAAATCCATAACCATAACAATAACCCAAACCATAACCCCTAACCATAATCATAACCCCTAACCATAAGCATAACCATAAACGTTAACAATATTCATCACCATAACCAAAACAATAACCATAAACATAACCCCTATCCATAACCATAACTCCTAACTATAAACATACTCATAACCATAACCATAAACATTAACCATACCCACTAAAAATAACCATTACCCCTAATTATAACCATAGTCATAAACCTAACCATAGCCATAACACTAACCATAAGCCTAACCATCACCATTAATGATAACCATAACCGTAACCATAACCCTAAAAATTAACCATAACACCTAACCATAACAACAAATATAAACATAAACATTAACCATAACCCTTAACAATAACGATTATCAATAACCATAACCATATCCATAAAACCAAACCATAACCGTAATCCTAAACATAACGCCTATTCATAACAACAAACCGTAAATGTAACCATTACCATTAACCATAATCATAACAATAACCCTAACCGTAATCATAAACATAATCTTAAACACCAACCATAAACTTAACCATAACCCCGAACAAAAACTATAACTATAAAAATAACCCAAACCAAAAAATAAAAAAAATATAACCCAACCATAACTACTAACCATAATCATAACCCCTAACCATAAAGATAACCATAACTATAACAATAAGGATAACTGTTAACCATAACCATTAACCTTAACCTTAACCGTTACCATTAACCCTAAACATAACCTGAACCATCACCATTATCCATAACCATTACCCAATACATAACCATATCAATCAATGATAACCCCTAACCATAAACATAACCATAACAATAACTATCAACGATAACACCAAACAATAACCATAACGATTAATCGTAACAATATCGCCTATCCCTAACCCCTAACCATAACCCTAATGATAACCATTAACGATAACCATAACCCTAACCATAACCATAAAAATTAACCATAACCATAACACTAACCATAACCATAACAGCTAACCATAACAACAACCGAAAACATAACCATTAAAAATAAACATAACCATAAACATAACCATTAACCATGAAAATAACGCTTATCCATAACACCTAACCATAACCCTAACCAAAAACATTAACCATAAGCATGTCCTTTAACCCTAACAATAACCCTAACCCTAAAACTAACCTAACCCTAACCCTAACCTAACCCTAAACCTAACCCTAACCTAACCCTAACCCTAACCCTAACCCTAACCCTAACCTTAACACTAACCCTAACCCTAACTCTAACCCTAACCCCAACCCTAAACCTAAGCATAAGCATAAGCCTAACCCTAACCTTCCTAACCTAACCCTAACTCTAACCCTAACACTAACTTCTATCTTAACCCTAACCCTAACCCTAACCCTAACCCTAACTAACCTAATCCTAAGCCTAACCCCTAACTTAACTCCCAACCCAACCCTAACACTAACCCTAAGCCTAACCTCATACCCTAACTCCTAATACTAACCCTAAACTAACCCTAACCTTAACCTTTAACCCTAACCCTAAACTTAACTCCTAACCCTAACCTTAACCCTAACCCTAACCCTAACCCTAAACCCTAACCCTAACCCTAACCCTAACCTAATCCTAAGCCTAACCCTAACTCTAACCCTAACCCTAACCTAACACTACCTAACCTAACCCTAACTTAACTTAACTTCTTAACACTAACCTAACCCTAATCTCTTAACCTCCTAACCCTAACCCTAACCCTAACTTCCTAACCCTAACCTAACTTACCTTTAAACCCTAACCTTAACCTAACCCTAAACCCTAATCTTCCTAAGCCTAAGCTTAAGCTTAACAACTTCCTACCCTAACCTTAAACCTTCTAACCTTAACCCTAACACTTAACTTCTTTTCTTAACTCTAAGCCTAAGTCTAAGCTAACCTTAACCCTAACTCTAACCTTAACTTAACTTAACCAACTTCTTCTTCAACCTTTAACCCTAAACCTAACCTTAACCTTTTAACCACTTAACTTCTTCAACTTCTTCTCTTAACTTCCTTCCTAACTCTAACCTAACCTACTTCTTAACTTCTTAACTTCTTCTAACTTTAGCTTCCTAACTCTAATCTTCTTACCTAATCTTCTAATCTTCTTCTAACCCCTAACTTTAAGCTTAACTTCTTTAACTTACTTCTAACTTTAAGCTTAAGCTTACTCTTCTTCTTTAACCTAACCTACTAATCTACCTAACCCTAAACCTAACTCTAACCTTCAAGTTTAACTTAACCTTAACCTTACCTTAACTTAACTTAACTTTAACCCTAACCTAACTCTTAACTATTAATATACTCTTAACCTAACCTAACCATAACCCTAACACTAAGCCCAAGCTAAGCCTAACCCCTAACCCTAAACCTAACCTCAACCTAACTCTAAACTAACTCTAACTTTAACCTAACCCTAACCCTAACTCTAACCTAACCTAATCTTCCTACCTCTTCTTAACCCTAACCTAACACTAACTCTTAACCCTAACCTTTAACTTCTTCCTAGCCTTCTTAACCCTAACCCTAACCCTAACCCTAACACCTACACCTATCTTCTTACTCCAACCTTACCTTCCTTAACCCTAACCCTAACCCTAACCTAAACCCTAACCCTAACCCTAACCCTAACCCTAACCCTTAACCCTAACCTAACCCTAACCCTAACCCTAAACTAACCTAACCCTAACTCTAACCTATCTCTAACCTAACCTAACCCTAACCCCTTACCCTAACCCTACCATAACCCTAACACTAACCCTAACCTAAGCCTAAGCCTAAGCTTAAGCCTAAGCTAACCTAACCCTAACCTAACCTAACTCGCCTAACCTAAACCCTAATTCTAACCCTAACCCTAACCCTAACCCCAACCCCTAACCTAACCCTAACACTAACCCTAACCATAAGCCTAAGCCCAAGCCTAACCCTAACCCTAACTTCCTAACCCTAACCTTACCCTAACCCTTACCTAACCCCTAACCTAAGTTCTAACCCTTAAACCTAACCCTAACTAACCCTATCCTCTAACCCTAAACCTAACCTAACCCTAACCCTAACCCTAACCTAACCTCTAACCCTAACCCTAACCCTAACCCTAACCCTAACCCTAACCCTAACCCTAACCCGTAAAATAACCATAATCACCAAACATAACCCTAACCCAAACCTAATGCTAACAAAATCATAACCATAACATTAACCCAAAACACAACCCATAACCATAATCATAAACCCTAACACAAACCATCACCATAAACATAACCATTAACGATAAACATAATCATAACCAATAACCATAACAATTACTCATAAACATAACAATAGCCATAACACTAACCATAACAATAATCCTAACCATAACACCTATCCATAACCCCTAACCATAACTGTAACCATAACCATACCCATAATCACAAACCATAACCTAACCCAAACACAAAAGCTAAAAAACCATAACCATAATCTTAAACAAAACCATAAGCCATAACCAAAATTATAACCCCCTAACCATAACCATAAACATAACCATAACCTAAACATAATCCTAACCATAATTTTTTAAACATGACCATAAACATTAACCATAACTATCACCATAACCTAACATCTAACCCATAACCATAACCATAACCATAACTTTAAACCATAACCCTAACCATTAACCCTAACCATAATCATAATACTAACCATAACCATTATTCACAACTATAACCATAATCCTAATCATAACCATAACTCAATGAAACCCCTAAACATGACCATAACCATAACCATGAGGATCAACGATAACCCCTAAACGTAACTATAACCATAACTATAACAATATGTATTAACGATAACCCCTAACCATAAACATTACCATAAGCCCTTTACATAACCGCTAACTATAATCATAACCATAACCATTAATCATAACCATAACCCTAACCCTAGCCATAACGCTAACAATAACCATTACCATAACCATAACAGTTATCCATATCCATAACCCTAAAACATAACCACAAACCCTAACCATAACTACTAACAAAATCCATAACCATAACAATAACCCAAACCATAACCCCTAACCATAATCATAACCCCTAACCATAAGCATAACCATAAAGGTTAACAATATTCATCACCATAACCAAAGCGATAACCATGACCATTAACCATAAACATAACCCCTATCCATAACCATAACTCCTAACTATAAACATACTCATAACCATAACCATAAACATTAACCATACCCACTAAAAATAACCATTACCTAATTATAACCATAGTCATAAACCTAACCATAGCCCATAACACTAACCATAAGCCTAACCATAACCATTAATGATAACCATAACCCTAACCATAACCCTAAAAATTAACCATAACCATATCACTAACCATAACCATAACACCTAACCATAACAACAATTATAAACATAACCATTAACCATAACCTTTAACAATAACGATTATCAATAACCATAACCATATCCATAAACCAAACCATAACAGTAATCCTAAACATAACGGCCTATTCATAACACCAAACCGTAAATGTAACCATTACCATTAACCATAATCATAACAATAACCCTAACTGTAATCATAAACATAATCTTAAACACCAACCATAAACTTAACCATAACCCCGAACAAAAACTATAACTATAAAAATAACCCAAACCAAAAATAAAAAAAATATAACCCAACCATAACTACTAACCATAAATCATAACCCCTAACCATAAAGATAACAATAACTATAACAATAAGGATAACTGTTAACCATAACCATTAAACTTAAACTTAACCGTTACCATTAACCCTAAACATAACCTGAACCACAACCATTATCCATAACCATTACCCAATCCATAACCATATCAATCAATGATAACCCCCTAACCATAAACATAACCATAACAATAACTATCAACGATAACACCAAACAATAACCATAACGATTAATCGTAACAATATCGCCTATCCCTAATCCCTAACCATAACCCTAATGATAACCATTAACGATAAATAACCCTAACCATAACCATAAAAATTAACCATAACCATAACACTAAGCCATAACCATAACAGCTAACCATAACAACAACCGTAAAACATAACCATTAAAAATAAACACAACCATAAGCATAACCATTAACCATGAAAATAACGCATCCATAACACCTAACCATAACCCTAACCAAAAACATTAACCATAAGCATGTCCTTTAACCCTAACAATAACTCCTAACCCTAAACTAACCCTACCTAACCTAACCCTAACACCTAACCCTAACCTAACCCTAACCCTAACTCTAACCCTAACAACCTAAACACTAACCTAACTAACCCTAACCCTAACCCTCCTAAACCTAACCTAACTTCAGCTTCTAACCCCTAACACTGCTTCTAACTGCCTAACCCTAACCCTAACCTAACCTCAACACTAACTTTCCTTCAACCTAACTCCTAACCCTAACCCCTAACGCTAACACCTAACCCTACTTCTTACCCTAACCCTAACCTCCAACCCTAACCTAACCCTAACTTCTCCTAACCCTAACCCTAACCTAGCCCCTAACCTAAAATCTCTTCTAACCTCTTCTAACCTAACCCTAACCCTAACCCTAACGCCTAACCTCAATCCCCTAACCCTAACCTCTAACCTAACCCTAACTTCCTAACCTAACCTAACCTAACATATCTTCTTCTTCTAACCCTAAACTTAACCTTAATACTAACCCTAACCTAACCTCCCTAACCTAATCCTAACCCTAACCCCAACCCTAACCCTAACCTATCCTTCTTACCCTAACCTTAACTAACCTAACCTAACCCTAACCTAGCCTAACCTAACCCTAACTTCTTCAACCCTAAATCCTAACCTAACCTAACCTAACCTCAACCCTAACCTAACCCTAACCCTAACCTACCTAACCCTAACCTAACCTAACCTAACCTAACTATAACCCCTAATCTTCTTTAACATACCTAACTTTAACCTTTAACCTAACTTCTCCCTAAACCTAAACCTAAGCTTAACCTCACTAATCTTAACCCTAACTTCTAATCCCTAACCCTAACCTTAAGCCTAACCCTTTTCATAAGCCTAATCTTCTAAGTCTAACCTAACCTCCTAACTTATTCTAACCTTAAAACCTAACCTGTCTAATAACCTAACCCTAACCCTAACCCTAATACCCTAATCCTTACTAACCTAACCCTAACCTAACCTAAACCTTTAACTAACCCTAACCCTAACCTTAAGCCTAAGCCTAACTCCTAACCTAACCCTAACCTAACCCTAACCTAACTCTACTTCTAATCTTCCTAACACTAACCTAACTTCTAACCTAATCTAAGCCTAACCCTTTTAACAAACCTAACTAACCTTAAACCTAACCCTAACCCTAACCTAACTCAACTGTAAGTACCTAAACTACGCTAATCTTCTCTCTAACTCCTACTCCTAACCTCCCTAACCTACCTAAGCCTACCTTAAGTTCTAACCTATACCCTAACCTTAACAGTCTAACCTTCCTAACCCTAACCCTAACCTAACTTCTTTAACCTCCTAACCCTAACTCTAACCTTAACCCTAACCCTAACGCTAAGCCTAAGCCTAAGCCTAACTCCTAACTCTTCTTCTCCTAACCCTAACCTACTTAACACAACCCTAACCTAACCCTGAACCCTAACCCCTAACCTACTACCTACTAACCCTAACCTAATCTTCTAACTTCTAACCTAACCATAAGCCTAAGCCTAAGCCTAAGACCTAACCCTATCCTAACCTAACCCTAACCTAACCTAAACCTAAGCTAAGCCTGTCATAGCTTCAACCCTAACCCTAACCCTAACCCTAACACTAACCTAACCCTAACCCTAACTAACCTCCTAACCCTAACTAACCCTAACCTAACCCTAACCTAAACCCTAGCTTCTTCTCTAACCCTAACCTAACCCCAACCTAAACCCTAACCTAACCTAACCCTAACCCTAACCCTAACCCTAACCTATTCCTAACCCTAACCTTCCCTAACCCTAACCCTAAACCTAACCCTAACTAACCCTAACCCACTAACCTAACCCTAACAACTAACCTAAGCCTAACTTCTAACCCTAACCCCTAACCCTAACTTCTAACCTAACCCTAACCCTAACCTTAACCTAACCCTAGTCCTAACCTAACCCTAACCCTAACCCTAACCCTAACCCTAACCCTAACCCTAACCCTAACCTAACCCTAATCTAAACTGCTTAACTTCTAAGCCTCCTCACCTAACACTCCTAACTTCTTCTAACTTACTAACTCTTCTAACCTAACTTCTAACCTTACTAACCCTAACCTAACCTAACCTCCTAACCCTAACTTCTCCTAACCTAACCCTAACCTAACTTCTTAAACCCCTAATCTTCTAAACCTAACCTAACTCCTTCTTCTTTTACTTACCCTTACCTAACCTAACTTCCTATCTTAAACCCTAACCCTAACCCTAAACCTAATCAACTCCTTCCTTACCTTCTCCCTAACCTTAAACTACTTCTTAACCTCTTTCCTTAACTTCTACCTAACTTCTTCTTCTTAATTTCTTCTATCTTCTTCAACCTTAATCCTAACTTTAACTTAACTTCTTCTTCTTTAACTTCTTCTTCTAACCTAACCTACTCAACCCTATCCGCCTCTAACCCTAACCTAAAACTCTATAATACTACTAACCTACTAAGCTCCTCTCTTTCTTCCTCTTACTAACTTCTTCATAACCTACTACAACCTAATCTATTATTACTCAACCTAGCTTCTTCTTCGCTTTTCTTCCCCTAACCTTACCTAACCTAGCTCTATACTTCTAACCTAACCCTAACCTAACTCTAACTTCTTCTAACCCTAGTCCTAACTCCTACTCTTCTTCTTAACCCTATAACCCTAACCTCCTATCTCCTTCTTCTTCTTCTACCCTACCCCTCCTACTACCTAACTTCTTTCAACCTAACTCTAACTCCATACTAACCATCTCTTCTTCCTCTCTCTAACCAACCTAACCTACCTTCCTAAGCCTAAGTCCTAATAACCTACTCTTCCTCTAACCTAACCCTAATAACCTTACCCCTAACCTAATACCTAGCCTAACATATCTATCCTATCATATAGTCTGCTCTGCTTCTTCTTCATATGTGCTTCTTCTTCGCTAAGTGCAGCAACACCAATCTTCTTCTTCTTCTTCTTCTTTCTTCCCTTTAATCTATGACTGGCTAAATTTCTCTTCTTCCTTTCGCTACTTCTTTCTTCTTCTTCCCTCTCCTTATACCTACTTCTTCTCCTTTATCTTCTTCTTCTACTGTCTACGCTTCTTCTTTCTTCTTCCTTCTTCTTTACTTCTTCTTCCCTTCTTGCTTCTTTTACCTAAGCTTTAACTTCTTCTCTTCTTCTATCTTCTTTCGCTTCTTCTTCTTCATTTTTCTTAAACTCTTCTTCTTCTTCTTACCGCCTCACTCTAGCTTCGCTAACTTAATACTTCTTCTTCTTCTTCTTTCTCCTCTAACTTTCTTCTTCTTCTTCTTCTTCTTCTTCTTCCATTCTTCTTCTTTCTTCTTAACTCTTCTAGCTGCCTCTTCTTCTTCTTTCTTTCTTCTTCTAATCTAGCTTCTTCTTCTTCTTCTTATCTGTAACTAACTTCTTCTTCTTCTTCTTCTTCTTCTTACTTTTCTTCTATTCTTCTTTAACCTAAATACTTCTTCTTCTTCAACCTATCCTACTTTTCTTCTTTCACAACTTCTTCTTTAACCATAACCCTAACCTAAAGCTAAGCCTAGCCCTAACCAACGCTAACTACTCTAATCTGGCTTAGCTTCTTCTTCAACGCTAGCCCTAAGCCTAACCATTACCTAATAAAACACCCTAACCTAAGCTAACCATACTATCCTGCTTCTTCTTACCTCTTTCTTTCTTCTTGTTCTAAGCTATAGTATGGAATTCTTGCCTACTATTTAATAATCAAGCCTAAGCTAAATAATAACACTGCTAACTTCTTCTTTATTAAGCTAAATATTTCTGTACTAACCCGTAAAGCTAAGCCCATACAACTGTACCTCACACTATCTACTTCGTCTACTATCATAAGAGTACTTAAAACTATAGCAATTTTTCTTCTTCTGCTTCTACCTACTTCTTTAACCTCTTATAACAGCCCTATCGTAGCACAACCTAGCCCTCCTACATCCACTCTCCTCCTAACTCTTGCAGTAACCTTCTTCTTCAACCTAAACTAACCCTAACCTGAACTATTTCTTCTTTACTTCTTTCCTTTAACTTCTTTTCTTTATCTTCTTCTACCCAAACCTAAGCCTAAGCTAGCTTCTTCTTACCTTCTTCTTTTCAGCTGCTTCTTGCTAGCACCTTTTCTACTTCTACTTCTTCTTTCTTCTTCTTTGCAATTTCTTCTTTTTATTTGCTTCAACCTAGGTCACTTCTTCTTAGCTGCTTCTTCTTCTAACTAACGCTAAAAACCTTCTTGAGCTTCTCCTACCTAACAACTAAAGCCTAAGCCCTAAGCTATGCCTAAGCCTAATCCCTACTTCTTCTTTACTCGCTTACTATCTAGCCCTACTACTTCTTCTTCTTTCTTCTTCTTCTTCTTCTAACTTCTTCTCACTAGTTCTTCTACGCTATCTTTCTTTGTAAGCTAAGCTAGTACTTCATCCAACCTACTTCTTTTCTTCTTCTCTTCTTCTTTCTTCAAACTACTCTTCAACTATCTTCTTCTTCTTCTTCTTCTTCAACCTAACTCCTAAGCGCTAAGCCTAAGCCTATTCGCTAACCTAACCTAACTAACTAACCTACCTAAGCCTATATCCTATGACTTTAACCACACACCTATCTTCAACTTCACACTTCTTCTTCTTCTTCTTCAACTTCATTCTACTTCAACTTCTCCTGGTCCACCATTCTTCTTCAACTAATTACCCTCCTAACCCCTAACATTAGCTAGGCCTAAGCTAAATGACAACTCTACCTTAAACCTAGACTTCTTCTTCTTGCTAACCTAACTCGACAACTACTTCTTCTTCTAACCCTAACTCCTAACCTAAGCTAACCGTACCTAAACCTAAGCTAAGCTAACTTCAACTTCCCTACTAACTATTTCTTGCCCTAACCCTAACGCATAGCCTAAGCCTAGTCTACTCTAACCCTACTTCTAGTAACCTAATCTATTCTTCTTTCTTCTAACCCTAACTTCTCACCTTAAGCCTAACCCTTTTCTTCTTCCTCAACCCTAAACAACCCAAAACCTACAACCTAAACTTCTTTGCTTCTAACCTAATCCCTAACCTACTAGCTCTCACCTCAACCTCAACCCTAATAAGCCTAGGCCTAAGCCCTAACCTATCCTAACCTAACCTAACCTATCTTCTAACCTAACTAACCTAAGCCTAAACCTAAGCTAAGCCAACACAACCTACACCTAAGCCTAACCTATTCTTGCTAACACTAACTGTGACTTCTTCATTCTTCTTCTTCAACCTAAACTAACTTGCCCTAACCTAAGCTAGCTAACTACTTCTTCTTACCTCAACACTAGCTGCTACTTCTTCTTCTTTCTTCTTCTTCTTTAACCCTAACCCTAGCGATAAGCTAAGGCTAAGCTAATCTAGCACAACTCCCTAACCTTAGCCTAATGACTAACTTTACTTCTTCTAACTCTAACACTATCTCCTAACCTAAGCCTAATACTTTCAACATCCTTTTCTTCTTGTGCTTCTTGCCCTAGCCTAACTATCTGTACTTCTAGCCTAGTGTACCACTACTTCTTCAACTAAAGCCTTACTAACCTTTCCCTAACCTAACTACTGCTACCTTCTTCACTTTACTTCTTTCTTGGCTAGCTATGTAACAACCACCGAGCTGGTCACAACTCTAAGCTAACTTCTTCTTTGCTTTCTTACAACTATTTATTTCTTCTTCTCTTCTTGCTTCTTCTTCTTCTTTACTAGTCTATTTCTTCTTCTTCTTCTTCTTTATCAGCTTCTTCTTTGACTATTTCTCCTACATCCTTAAAGCCTAGGCTAACCTAAGCATTCTTCTTCTTAACGCTTCTTCTTCTTTTTGCTTAGCTAGCTAGCTAGGCTATTTCTACCCCTAATTTAACTGCTTCAACCTATTTCTTCCAACACCTAACCTAAAATTCTTCTTTCTTCTTCTTCTTCTTCTTCTTCTTCTTCTTTAACTAGCTTATTCTTCTTCTTCTTCCCTATCCCTAACTTTCTAAGCTAACTATTGCTACTTCTTCTTCTTCTTCTTTAACTATCTTCAACCTAGCTAAGTACTTACTTCTTCTAACTTCCTATCCTACTCTATCCTAGCCTTAGCTTAACCTAAACTTCTATTCTTCGCCCTAAGCTAAAGCCTAACCTAACCTAACTCCTTCTAGTCCTATCTAGTATCTTCTTGTAACTATCCTAACTTCTTCATACCTAACACCCTAGCCCAAGCTAAGCTAACTTCTAACCTAAACTTCTTCTAACCTCCTTTAACTTCTTTTCGCTTCTTACCTCTATACTTCTAACCTATCCCTAACACGCCACTTCTTCTTCTTCTTCTTTCTAACCCTACACCTTCTTCATCTTCTTTCTTCTTCTTCTTCTTCCTTCCTAATAGCACTTCTTTAACTCTTCTGTACTTCTTCTTCAATTCTTTCTTCTAACCTATTTCTTAACCTATCTTTAACTTCATCCTAAGCCCTATTCTTCTTCAAACATAGCTATTTTAACTTCTTCCTAAAGCCTAACTCTAACCTATTCTTCTACTTCTTTCCCTTTTCTTGCTAACCTTTTCTATTCTTTACTTCAATACAACCTAAGCCTAGCCAGCTAACCTAAAGCTACTTCAACTACTTCTTCCCTAAACGACCTAACTCTATTCCTATCTTCTCTAACCCCTAACCCCTAACCCTAACCCTAACTTTCTAGCCCTAACCAAAGCCTAAGCCTAAGCTAGCTAACCTAACTACACTAACCCCTAACCTAACTCCTTACCAACTAACCAACTAACCTAAACCTAACTAACTAACTATTTCTAACCTAAACCTAACCTAACCACCCCTATTCTTCTAACCTCTAACCTAACCCTAACCCCTAACCCTAACCTAGCCCTAACTATCCCTAACCATTAACAATAACCATATTCACCAAACATAACCCTAACCCAAACCCTAATGCTAACAAAATCTATAACCACTAGCATTAACTTAAAACACAACCCATAACCATAATCATAAACCCTAACACAAACCATCACCATAAACTATAACCATTAACGATAAACATAATCATAACCAATAACCATAACAACATTACTCATAAACATAACAATAACCATAACGCTAGCCATAACAATAATCCTAACCATAACACCTATCCATAACCCTAACCATAACTGCTGCCAACCACCTTAACCATACCCATAATCACAAACCCTTAGCTTCTAACCCAAACACAAAACTAAAGAAAACCATAACCATAATCTTAAACAAAACCATAAGCCATAACCAAAATTATAACCCCTAACCATAACCATAAACATAACCATAACAACAAACATAATCCTAACCATAATTTTTAAACATGACCATAATCATTAACCATAACTTTATCACCCATAACCTAACATCTAACCCATAACCATAACCATATACGCACCAACACCATAACCTCTAACCATTAACCCTAACATAATCATAATACTAACCATAACCATTATTCACAACTACTGTAACCGTACCTATTCATAACCATAACACTCAATAGTAACCCTAAAACATGAACCATAACCATAACCGCGAGGATCACAATCGGCGCCTTCAACTATAACCATAACTATAACAATAGTATTAACGATAACCCCTAACCATAAACATTACCATAAGCCCACTTCATAACTAACCATAATCATAACCATAACCATTAATCATAACCATAACCTAACCCTAACCATAGCGCCTTTAACAATACCACATTACCATATACCATAACAATTATCCATATCCATAACCCTAAACACTTAACCGCAAACCTAACCAACAACTACTAACAAAATCCATATCCACTGTAAATAACCCAAACCACCAACACCTAACCATAATCGCAACCCTAACCATAAGCATAACCATAAAGGTTAACTTAATATTCATCACCATAGCCAAAGCGATAACCATGACCATTAACCATAAACATAACTATCCATAACGCAAACTCCTAACTATAAACGTCACAACATAACCATAAACCTTAACCATACCCACTCAAAATAACCATTACCCCTAATTATAACTCATAGTCGCTAAGCCATCCATGCGCTCAACTTAACCATAACTAACCATAACCATTAGCGATACTTCATAACCTAACCAAACCCTTAAAATTGTGTACATATCATAACCACTAACCATAACACCTAACCATAACAACAATTATAAACATAACCGTTAACTCATAACCCTTAACAATACGCGATTATCAATAACCATAACCAATCCATAAACACAAACCAAACAATAGTAATCCTAAACATAACGCCTATTCACTAACACCAAACTACGTCGATGTAACCATTACCATTAACCATAATCATAACAATAACCCTAACACCGTAATCATAAACATAATCTTAAACACCAACACAAACTTAACCCGCAACTAACAAAAACTACTATAACTATAAAAATAACCAAACCAAAAAATAATAAAAATATAACCCAACCATAACTACTACCATAATCATACTACCATATAAGATAACCAATAACTATATACAATAAGGATATTAACCAACATAACCATTAAACTTAAGCTTACAAGTTACGCAGTAACCTAAGCCAACCTGAACCATAATAAACATCCATAACCATTACCCAATCCATAACTCATATCAATCAATGATAACCCCTAACCATATAACATAACCATAACAATAACTATCAACGATAACACCAAACAATAACCATAGCGATTAATAGTAACATATGTCGCTATCCCTAACCCTAACCATAACCCTAATGATAACCATGCACGATAACCATAGCCCTAACCACACCATATAAAATTAACCATAACCATAACACCAACATAAAAAACCATAACATTCTCATAACAACAACCCGAAACCATAACCATTAAAATACAAACATCAACCATAAACATAACCATTAACCATGAAAATAACGCTTATCCACCAACACCTAACCATAACCCTAACCAAAAAACATTAACCATAAGCATGTCCTTTAACTAACAACCCTAACTCAAAACCTAAAACTAACCCTACCTAAGCCCTCTATTTCTTCTTCTTTATCTAACCCTACTTCTTTACTTTCTTCTCTTCTAACCTAAACCTAGCCTAACCAAGCTAAAGCTATCTTCTTCTTCTTCTTCGACTGCTAGCCTTCACTCTAGCTTACTTCTTCTTCTTCTTTTTCGCCCTCTTTCTTGCAACCTCTCGCCTAACTAGCTTCTTCTTCTTCTAACGCCTAACTTCATCGCCTTCGCTAACCTAGAAGCTAGCTAGCTTCTTCTTCTCACCTAAGCTAACCTATTCTTCTTCTTTCTTCTTCTTCTTCGCTAAATAGCACCTACTTCTTCTTCTTCTTCTTGCTTAAACCTACTTCTTCTTCTTCTTCTTCTCTAACGTTGCTTTCTTTGCATAACTTCTTCTTCAACCTTCTTCTTCTTTACTGCTTCTCCTAACTCCTAATAACCCTAAACCTAACTTCTTCCTTTAACCTAAACCTAGCTATTTCCTTCTTCCAGCCTAAACCCTAGCATACCTAAGCTACTTCTTCTTTTAACTAAACAACCCTAACCTACCTATCTCCTCAACCTAACGCCGACTAACCTAACTAACAACCACTAACTTCCTAACCTAACCCTAACCCTAAGCCTAGCTAAGCTACCTACTTTAACTACACTTCTACCTAACCTAACCAACTAAGCCTAAGCTAAAACTCTATCCCTAAACCTAAACCTACCTAGCTGCCTAACACTACCTATACCTAACCAACTAACCCTAAGCCTAACCTCAACCCTAAGCCTAACCCACTTTCGCAAGCTATCTTCTTTCTTTAACCATCCAACTACCCTACAACGATAACCTAGCTGATCTCTACCTAGCTAACCGCTCAAGCTAATACCCACAGCTGACTTCTTTACTTCTTTTAACTATCTTCACGCTCTTCTCTTTCAACCTTATCTCCATCTCGCCTAATCTGCTCAACCTAACCTAACCCTATGCCATTAACACTAATTCTTTAACCTAACCTAACGCCTACTTCTTCTAACCTAAACCTAACTTCTTCTTCTTAACTCGTAACTAGCCCCTTCTTCTTTAACTTCATGCCCTAACTCTTCTTTTTAGTGCATGCTCTCTTCTTTCGGCTAGCGCTAAGCTAAACCGCTAACTATTTCTTAACTCTTCTTCTTAACGCCCCAAACACATCACAACACCAACTTCTCTTAAGCCTAAGCCTTATTCTTTGCTCCTGGTCTCTTCTTCTTCTTCTTTCTTTTGCTTCTCCTTGCCTACTTCTTGATCGTCCACTTCATTTCTTCTCAGCCTAATCTAGCGCAAGCTAATACAAGGCCTTCATTCTTCTTTCTTTAAACTTACTAAGCTAAGCAAGCTAAAGCCTGACTACTTCTTTTCTTCTTCTTTCTTCGCTTTACTAATTACTATCTTTATTTCTTCCTTTATTTTCTTTATTTTCCTTTAAACCTAACTAACCCTATTTATTTCCTTAACTAGCTATACTTCCTTAACCTAAGCCTAACCTAAGCTAAGCTAAGCCTAGCTTCCTTAGCTAGCTCCTTCTAAGCCTAAGCCTAAGCTATTCAGCCTAACCTAAGCTATTTCTTCTTTAACTTTCTAACCTAACCTTTGCTAACCCTCTAACCTAACCTATCGCTAACCTAACTTCTTCTTCTTCAACCCTAGTCCTAACCTAACCCTAACCTATTTCTTCCTCGACCTAATTACAACTCCACTAACAATAAGCCTATTTCAAGCTAAGCTAACCTAAATCCCCTCCTAACCTAACCATAACCTAACCATTAACAATAACCATAATCACCAAACATAACCCTAACCCAAACCCTAATGCTAACAAGAATCATAACCATCAGTAGCTTAAAACACAACCCATAACCACATAATCATAACCTAACACAAACCATCACCATAAACACACCAACCGTGTAGATAAACATAATCGCAACCAATAACCATAACAATTACTCATAAACACGTAACAATAACCATAACACTAACCATAACAATAATCCTAACCCATAACACTATCCATAACCCCTAACCATAACTGTAACCATAACCATACCCATAATCTGACAAACCATAACCCTAACCCAAACACAAAAGCTAAGAAAACCATAACCATAATCTTAAACAAAACCACATCATAACCAAAAAGTATAACCACTATTCGCAACCATAAAACACCAACCAAACGCTAAACATAATCCTAACCACCAATTTTTCAAAAACACTGACCATAAGCTTATTAACTTCATAACTTCCTCACCATAGCCCTAACGCATCTAACCCATAACGCATAACCATAACCATAACTTTTAAACCATAGCACCCTAACCATTAACTCTTAATCATATTATAACCATAACACATTATTTCCACAGCTATAACCATAACGTCCTAATCATAACCATAACACTCAGCCAAGTAACCCCTAAACGACCATAACCACCTTAACCATGAGGATCAACGATAACCTAAGCAGTAACTATACCTTCACTGCTTATAACAATGTATGTAGTAGCGATAGCCCCTAACCATAAACATTACCATATTTACATAACGCTTGCTTCAACCATAATCATAACCATAACCATTAATCATAACCGCAACCTAACCTAGCCATAACTGCTTAACAATAACCATTACATAGGCATAACAGGTATCCATATCCATAACCCTAAACATAACCCATAAACCTAACATAACTACTAACAAAATCCATAACCATAACAACTTCAAACCATAACCCCTAACCACATAATCACAACCCCTAACCATATAGCATAACCATAAAAGGTTAACAATATTCATCACCATAACCAAAGCGATAACCATGACCATTAGCTTAGCATAAACATACCCCTATCCACCAACCATAACTCTAACTATAAACATACTCATAACCATAACCATAAACATTAACCATACCCACTAAAAACAACCATTACACCCCTAATTATAACAACAGTCATAAACCTAACCCTATGACGTAACACCAACCATAAAGCCTAACCATAACCATTAATGATAACCATAACCCTAACCATAACCCTAAAAAATTAACCATAACCATATCACTAACCATAACCATAACCCCTAGCCATAACAACAATTATAAACATAACCGTTAACCATAACTTCCCTTAACATATATGCAGCGATTATCGAATATAACCATATCCATAAACCAAACCACTAACAAGATTAAATCCTAAACATAGCGGCTTCTATTCATAACCACCAAATCGCAAATAAAACCATTACCATTAACCATAATCATAACAATAATCCTAACCGTCATAAACGCGTCTTACAAACACAACCACAAACTTAACAACCTTACCGGAACAAAAACTATAACATAAAAATAACCCAAACCAAAAAATAAAAAATATAACCCAACCATAACTACTAACCATAATCGCAACCCCTAACCATAAAGACAACAATAACTACAACAATAGGGATATTATTACTCATAACCATTAAACTTAAACTTAACCGTTACCATTAACCCTAAACACATTAACCTGAACCAAACCATGTATCCATAACCATTACCCAATCCGCAACCATATCAATCAATAGTAACCCTAGTCATAAACATAACCATAACAATAACTATCAGCGATAACGCCCCAAACAATAACCATACCGATCTAAGTAGTAACAATAACAACTATCCACAACCTAACCATAACCTAGCCAATAACCAATTAAATAACCACCCTACCCATAACCATAAAAATCAACCACTGCTCCACAACATAACCATAACCATAACACAATACCGCCATAACAACAACCCGAAAACATAACCATTAAAAATAAACATAACCATAAACATAACCATTAACCACTTGAAAATAACAGCTTATCACCATAACACCTAACCGCAACCCTAACCAAAAACATTAACCATAAGCATATCCTTTAACCCTAACAATAACCCTAACCTAAAGCTAACCCTACACCTAACTAACCTAAACCTAACCTAACCCTAACCTAACTATTTCACTACTAACACTACCCTAACTCTAACTACTCCTAAACCTAAACTATGCTAAGCTAAGCTAACTAACCCTAACTCCTTACTTCCCTAACTCTAAACTAACACACTTCTTCTTCTGCTTAACCTTTAGCTAGCTTACTTCACCTAACCCTAACCTCAACCCTAACCTAGACCACTAACTAACTAACTCCTTCTTCTACTAACCTAAGCTAACTCTAATCTTAGCTTCTAACCCTCACTAGTAGTTCTTCAACCTATTTCTTCGCTTCTTCTTCTTTATTCAAGCTTCACTTCTTCTTCCTGCCTTAACTCCTACCTAAACTGGCAAACAACCTACTAGCCCAACTTACTAACTTCTTCAGCAGACCTAACTTCTTCTTAACTTCTTTAACTAAACGCTTCTTCTTCTTAACTTGCTTCTTCTTTTTTTAACTTCTTCTTCCTTCCTAACCTAACCTAACCATAGCTATCTTCTCTCCTAATCCTAACCCTATCTCTAATCCTAATCCTAAGCTAATCTAACCTAACCTACACACAACTTCTAACCTAAGCCTAAGCCACCTTCTTCTAACCTAACCTGCTTCTTACTAACCCTAACTCCTAAAGCCTAAACTACTTCTTCTTCATCAATCTACCTACTACTTCCTAACACTCTTTAACACCCTAACTAACCTAGTAGCTAAGCCTAAGCTAACCTAACCTTAGCTACTACCTATCCTTTAACTAACCCTAACCCCTAACGCTAAGCCTAAACCTAAGCCTATAAGCCTTTAACCCTAAATCCTAAACTAACCCTAGCCCTAACACCTATAGCTAACCTAACTTCTTGCTATTCTTTAACCTACCTCACCTAGCTATACCTATTTCACCTACAAGCTTCTTCTTCTTACTTTCTTCTAACACCTAACCCTAACGCTAGCTACTTCTTGCCAGTAACTAGCTACTAATCTAACCTGCTAACCTAATAACTAACACTAGCACTAACTACTACTTTTCAACCCTATCCCTAACTATCCTAGCCCTAGCCTAACCAGTAACCCTTATCGCTAGACCGTAGCCAACTTCTTCTTCTTCCTAATCTAACTCTAACTAACCCTAACCTATAATCTTCTTCAACTAACTAACCTAAAACTAACCTATCCCTATTTCTTCTTTCTTTAACCCTACACCTATCTTCTTAGCGCCCAAACCTAAGCTAAGCTACCTCAACCTAAGCCTAACCTAACCCTACATTTTAGCCTCCTAAGCTCTTCTTCTTCTTCTTTAAACTGCTTCTTCTTCTTCTTCTGCTTCTTCCTCTGGTCATAACTGTACTAACCTAGCCTAGCTTCTTCTTCTTTCCTTCGCTTCTTCCTCCAGGCTTCTTCTTCAACTAACCTAACCTTCCTAAACTAACCTAAGCCTAACCTAACTAAGCCTAGCCTACTTCTTCTTCTTCTTCTTCTTGCCCTCTTTACTAGCCTGGCTAAGCTAGCCTAACTACTTCTTCTTTTACTTCTTCTTCTTCTATCTTCTTCAACCAAAAACCCCCTAGCTGCTTCTTCTTGCTTCTTCTTCTTCTTCTTCTTTCAACCTAGCTGGCTAAGCTATTCTTCTTCTTCTTGCAACCTAGCTAAACCTAGAACCTAACCTCTTCTTAACTTTATCTTCTTCTTCTTCTTCATATTTCACTTCTTTTCTTCTTCTTCTTCTTCACTGGTCACTTCTTCTTCTTCTTCTAACTCAATTCTTCTACCTAACAATAAGCCTAAGCCTAAGCTAAGCTATTCTTTCTAACCTACTTCTTAACTTGTCGCCTGGCTGGCTAAGCTATTCTCCTAATGCTCTTACTAGCTACTTTTCCTCACTTCTTCTTCTTCTTCTAACCTAGCCCTAACCTAACCTAACCTAACCTAACCTAACCCATAACCTAACCTAACTCCTTGCTAACTACTTCTTCTTACCTAAACTACTTCGCTAACTAACCTTTCAACCCTTCTTCTTCTACCCTAACCTCAACTCTAGTAAGCCTATTTCTGTCCTAAAGCCTAAGCACTTCTTCTTCTTCTCTTCTTCTTCTTCTTTTGCTTCTATACAACCTAAGCTATCTGCTCTGCTTACTCTTCTTCTTCTTCTAACCCAACCGGCTTCATTCTTCCCTTGCTTTCTTTGTTCTTCTTCTTCTTCTTCTAAGCTTTCAACGCTAACTTTACCCAACTCTAGCTTCTTTCTTCAACACTAACACTTCTTCTTCTTCTTGCTCTAACACTAGACTCTTAGCTTTAAGCACTAAGCTAAGCTGCTTCTTCTTTTAGCTACAAAACTCTGCTTCTATTTCGAGCTTCTTCTTTAGTACAACTTTAACACCTATTTTCTTCTAACTTCTTCTTTCTTCTTCTTCTTTCTTCTTCTTCTTTAAACGCTTCTTCTTCTTCTTCTTCTTTCTACACTAACCCAGCCTAACTTCTTCTTCTTATAGCTAATAACAACACAACTACTTCTTCTCCTTTCAACCTACATCCCTATTAAACCCTAAACCCTAACCTAACCCTAGCACAAACCTAACCCCTAACCAACCTAACACAACTTTCTTCTTCTTCTTCTTCTTGAACTTCTTCTTCCTAACACAACACAACCTAACCCAACCTAAAGCAAACCTCTTTAAGCTTCTTCTTCTTCTTTGCTTGAACTCGCTTCTTCTTCTAGCATCCTCCTTCTTATGCTTTAACCTATGCTTCTACCTCTTTAACCTGAACTCTTCTTTCTTCTTCTTCTTAACCTCAACCAACCTAAACACAATTACCTATACCTGCTTCGCCTAACACTAGCAACACCTAATCTTCTTCTAAACACCTTCTTCTTTTCTTGTAACTAGTCTAACCTAACTTCTTCTTTCTTCTTTCTGCTCTAGCTTCTTCAAGCAGCCTAGTATGACCTAACTTTAACTACTTTCTTGCTAAACCTAACCTCTAGCCTAGCCTAAACCTAAGCCTATTTCTTCTTTATAGCCTTACAGTATCCTTTCGCTAACCTTAGCTGAGCCCTAACGCTAAACTAACCTATTCTTCTTATTCCTAACCTCTGCTCTATAGCTTTACCCCTTACCTAACCTACCCTTACCTCAACCTAGCTAACCCTAACCGCTAACTCTGCTAAGCCTAGCTAATCTAACTCTATCTAACCTAACCATAACCTAATTCTTAACTTCAACCTAACTAACCAACGCCTAAACCTAAACCTAAGCTAAGCTGCTTTAGCTAACCATACCCTTAACCTAGCCTAACTTGCACTTCTTCTTCTTCTAATCTGTACTCTACTTCTTCAACTTCTATCGTTTACTTCTTCTTCTTCTAGCTACTACTTCTTCAGCTTACACTACCCCTAACTTCTTCTTCTTCTTCTTCTTCTTCTTGAGCTCTATGCTAAGCCTAGCTACTTCTTCTTCTTTCTTCTTCTAACCTAGCCACAACCTCTACTCATTCTTCTTCCACCTTCTTTCTTCTTCATATTTCTTCTTTTCTTCTTTTCAGCCTGGTCTATTCTTCTTCTACTTCTTCTTCTTCTTCACTTCTTCTAACAATGCTAAGCTACTTCCCTTCTTCCTCTAACTTCTTCTTCTTCTTCTTCTTTATTAACCTAGCCTAAACTAACTAGGCTAACTTCTTCCTAACCCTAACACCTTAAACCTAAACTATTGCTTCTTTCAACCTAACCCTTTCTTCTATTTATTTCTTTCAGCTAGCTTCTTCTATCCTAACCTAACGCTAAGCTCCAACTGCCTTCTTCAACTTCTTCTTCTTTCAGCTTCTTCTTCTTCTGCATTCTTCATCCTAGCCTAACTTCACTTCTTTCGCCCAACCCTAAGCTAAACTACAGCTAAGCCTAAGCCTAACCTAACCTAACCTAACCTAACCCTAACCTAAGCCTAAACCTAAGCCTAAGCT
This sequence comes from Microtus obscurus, assembly GCA_963919715.1. Taxonomy (NCBI): domain Eukaryota; kingdom Metazoa; phylum Chordata; class Mammalia; order Rodentia; family Cricetidae; genus Microtus; species Microtus obscurus. The sequence goes on from CAWTZC010001301.1 coordinate 97,151, forward strand.
AACCTAACCCACAACACAGCCTAACACTAAACATAACTTCTTCAACTACTTCAACACCCTTTTCTTCTTCTTCTTCTTGTCTAACTTCTTCTTCTTAACCTAAGCCTAACCATACCTAACAATAGCCTAAGCCTAAGCCTAAGCCTAACTTCTTCTTCTTGCTTCTTTCTTCTTCTAACTATAAACCCTAAGCGAAGCTTCTTTACTTCTTTAACTAAAATCCTAACACTAACCTAACCTAAACTAACCTAACTGCTCTAACCTAACCTAGCCTATTCTTCAACTTCTTCTTCTAAACTTCTTCTTCTTCTTCTAGCTCTAACCTAGCAACCCCTAACCTAACCTAACCCTAACCTATAACCCTAACCCTAACCTAACCCCTGCTTTATTTCGCCCTAACACTAACTTCTAACCTAACCTAACCTAAGCCTAAGCCTAAGCCTAAGCCTAAGCTAAGCGCCTACTTCTAACTTCTTTCAACACTAACTTCTAACCTAACCTAACTTCTTCAAGCCTAAGCCTAAGCTGCTTCTTCTTCTTCTTTAACACTAGCACAACCTAACCTAACCCCTAACCTAACCTAACCTAACCCTAGCTTTCTTATAACTATTTAACCCTAACCTAACCCTAGCTTTAACTCTTCTTCTTCAACGTAGTCTAACCTAACCTAGCCTAATCCTAACCCTAGCCCTAACCTAAACCTAACCCTAACCCTAACCTAACCTAACCTAAACCCTAACCCTATCTTACTCTAGCCTATAAGCCTAAATAACGGTAACTTCAACCTAACCTAACCTAACCTAACCTAAATACAACATAACCATAACCCTAACTAACTTCTTCTTGCTAACCTAACCCTATTCTTTTCTTCTTCAACCTAGCATGCCATTAACTTCTTCTTCTTCTTAACCTAACTTCTTCTAACCTAAACCTAGCTAACTTCAACACAACACAACACAACACCCAACCTTCTTCTTCTTCTTCTTCTTTTACACAACCTTTATAACTTAGAGCCAACCTAACCCTAACCTAACCTATTCAACCTAACCTAAAGCCTAACCCCTAACCTAACCTAACCTAATATCTCTTCTTCTTCTTCAACCTAAACCTAACCTAACAGCCTTCTTCTTCTTCAACCTAACCTAACCCTAACTTCAACCTAACCTAACCCTAACCAATGGCACCATAACCATAATCACCAAACATAACCCTAACCCAAACCCTAATGCTATGAAAATCAAAACCATAACGTGCTTAAAAACCTGACCGCCAACCATAATCATAAACCATAACACAAACCATCACCATAAACATAACCATTAACGATAAAACATAATCATAATCAACCAACCATAACAATTACTCATAAACATAACAACCATAACCACTAACCATAACAATAATCCTAACCATAACACTATCCATAACCCCTAACCATAACTGTAACCATAACCATACCCATAATCACAAACCATAACCTAACCCAAACACAAAAGCTAAGAAAACCATAACCATAATCTTAAACAAAACCATAAGCCATAACCAAAATTATAACCCTAACCGCAACCATAAACATAACCATAACCTAAACATAATCATAACCATAATTTTTAAACATGACCATAAACGTAACCATAACTCTCACCCTGCTTAACATCTAACCCGCGCGCAACCATAACCATAACTTTCAAACCATAACCCTAACCATTAACCCTAACCATAATCATGCTTCATACATTGTATTCGCAACTATAACCATAATCCTAATCATAACCATAACACTCAATGATAACCCTATAAACATGATAGCAACCATAACCATGAGGATCATGATAACCCCTAAAGCATTAGCTATAACCATAACTATAACAATATGTATTAACGATAACTAACCATAAACATTACATAAGCCCTTTACATAACGCTAATAACCATAACCATGACCATTAACAATAATCATAACCATGTTAATCATAACCATAACCCTAACCCTAGCCATATAGCTAACAATAACCATTACCATAACCATAACAATTATCCATATCCATAACCCTAAACATAACCATAAACCCTAACCATAACTGCTAACAAAATCCATAACCATAACAACCATGTGAAACCATAACCCTAACCATAATCATATTTAACCATAAGCATAACCATAAAAAGCGTTAACAATATTCATCACCATAACCAAAGCGACGATAACTATGACCATTAACCATAAACATAACCCCTATCCATAACCATAACTCCTAACTATAAACATACTCATAACCATAACCATAAACATTAACCATAACCACTAAAAATAACCATTACCCCTAATTATAACCATAGTCATAAACCTAACCATAGCCATAACACTAACCATAAGCCTAACCATAACCATTAATGATAACCATAACCCTAACCATAACCCTAAAATTAAACATAACCATATCACTAACCATAACCATAACACTAACTATAACAACAATTATAAACATAACCATTAATCATAACCCATAACAATAACGATTATCTTCAACCATAACCATATCCATAAACCAAACCATAACATAATCCTAAACCTGTAGCCTATTCATAACTTTAAACCAGTAAATGTAACCATTACCATTAACCATAATCATAACAATAACAACCTAACGCAGTAATCATAAACATAATCTTAAACACCAACCATAAACTTAACCATAACCCGAACAAAAAAAACATAACTATAAAATGGCAAACCAAAAAATAAAAAAATTATATTCCTTTTTAACTACTATGCAATCATAACCCTAACCATAAAGATAACCATAACTATAACAATAAGGATAACTGTTAACGCAGCATTAACCTTAA
>CAWTZC010001301.1:105000-125165 GCA_963919715.1 Microtus obscurus
CTTTCTTCTTCTTCTTCTTCTTCTTCTTCTTCTTCTTCTTCTTCTTCTTCTTCTTCTTCTTCTTCTTCTTCTTCTTCTTCTTCTTCTTCTTCTTCTTCTTCTTCTTCTTCTTCTTCTTCTTCTTCTTTTCTTCTTCTTCTTTTCTTCTTCTTCTTCTTCTTCTTCTTCTTCTTCTTCTTCTTCTTCTTCTTCTTCTTCTTCTTCTTCTTCTTCTTCTTCTTCTTCTTCTTCTTCTTCTTTCTTCTTCTTCTTCTTCTTCTTCTTCTTCTTCTTCTTCTTCTTCTTCTTCTTCTTCTTCTTCTTCTTCTTCTTACTTCTTCTTCTTCTTCTTCTTCTTCTTCTTCTTCTTCTTCTTCTTCTTCTTCTTCTTCTTCTTCTTCTTCTTCTTCTTCTTCTTCTTCTTCTTCTTCTTCTTCTTCTTCTTCTTCTTCTTCTTCTTCTTCTTCTTCTTCTTCTTCTTCTTTCTTCTTCTTCTTCTTCTTCTTCTTCTTCTTCTTCTTCTTCTTCTTCTTCTTCTTCTTCTTCTTCTTCTTCTTCTTCTTCTTCTTCTTCTTCTTCTTCTTGCTTCTTCTTCTTCTTCTTCTTCTTCTTCTTCTTCTTCTTCTTCTTCTTCTTCTTCTTCTTCTTCTTCTTCTTCTTCTTCTTCTTCTTCTTCTTCTTCTTCTTCTTCTTCTTCTTCTTCTTCTTCTTCTTCTTCTTCTTCTTCTTCTTCTTCTTCTTCTTCTTCTTCTTCTTCTTCTTCTTCTTCTTCTTCTTCTTCTTCTTCTTCTTCTTCTTCTTCTTCTTCTTCTTCTTCTTCTTCTTCTTCTTCTTCTTCTTCTTCTTCTTCTTCTTCTTCTTCTTCTTCTTCTTCTTCTTCTTCTTCTTCTTCTTCTTCTTCTTCTTCTTCTTCTTCTTCTTCTTCTTTTCTTCTTCTTCTTCTTCTTCTTCTTCTTCTTCTTCTTCTTCTTCTTCTTCTTCTTCTTCTTCTTCTTCTTCTTCTTCTTCTTCTTCTTCTTCTTCTTCTTCTTCTTCTTCTTTCTTCTTCTTCTTCTTCTTCTTCTTCTTCTTCTTCTTCTTTTCTTCTTCTTCTTCTTCTTCTTCTTCTTCTTCTTCTTCTTCTTCTTCTTCTTCTTCTTCTTCTTCTTCTTCTTCTTCTTCTTCTTTCTTTGCTTCTCTTCTTCTTCTTCTTCTTCTTCTTCTTCTTCTTCTTCTTCTTCTTCTTCTTCTTCTTCTTCTTCTTCTTCTTCTTCTTCTTCTTCTTCTTCTTCTTCTTCTTCTTCTTCTTCTTCTTCTTCTTCTTCTTCTTCTTCTTCTTCTTCTTCTTCTTCTTCTTCTTCTTCTTCTTCTTCTTCTTCTTCTTCTTCTTCTTCTTCTTCTTCTTCTTCTTCTTCTTCTTCTTCTTCTTCTTCTTCTTCTTCTTCTTCTTCTTCTTCTTCTTCTTCTTCTTCTTGCTTCTTCTTCTTCTTCTTCTTCTTCTTCTTCTTCTTCTTCTTCTTCTTCTTCTTCTTCTTCTTCTTCTTCTTCTTCTTCTTCTTCTTCTTCTTCTTCTTCTTCTTCTTCTTCTTCTTCTTCTTCTTCTTCTTCTTCTTCTTCTTCTTCTTCTTCTTCTTCTTCTTCTTCTTCTTCTTCTTCTTCTTCTTCTTCTTCTTCTTCTTCTTCTTCTTCTTCTTCTTCTTCTTCTTCTTCTTCTTCTTCTTCTTCTTCTTCTTCTTCTTCTTCTTCTTCTTCTTCTTCTTCTTCTTCTTCTTCTTCTTCTTCTTCTTCTTCTTCTTCTTCTTCTTCTTCTTCTTCTTCTTCTTCTTCTTCTTCTTCTTCTTCTTCTTCTTCTTCTTCTTCTTCTTCTTCTTCTTCTTCTTCTTCTTCTTCTTCTTCTTCTTCTTCTTCTTCTTCTTCTTCTTCTTCTTCTTCTTCTTCTTCTTCTTCTTCTTCTTCTTCTTCTTCTTCTTCTTCTTCTTCTTCTTCTTCTTCTTCTTCTTCTTCTTCTTCTTCTTCTTCTTCTTCTTCTTCTTCTTCTTCTTCTTCTTCTTCTTCTTCTTCTTCTTCTTCTTCTTCTTCTTCTTCTTCTTCTTCTTCTTCTTCTTCTTCTTCTTCTTCTTCTTCTTCTTCTTCTTCTTCTCTTCTTCTTCTTCTTCTTCTTTCTTCTTCTTCTTCTTCTTCTTCTTCTTCTTCTTCTTCTTCTTCTTCTTCTTCTTCTTCTTCTTCTTCTTCTTCTTCTTCTTCTTCTTCTTCTTCTTCTTCTTCTTCTTCTTCTTCTTCTTCTTCTTCTTTCTTCTTCTTCTTCTTCTTCTTCTTCTTCTTCTTCTTCTTCATCTTCTTCTTCTTCTTCTTCTTCTTCTTCTTCTTCTTCTTCTTCTTCTTCTTCTTCTTCTTCTTCTTCTTCTTCTTCTTCTTCTTCTTCTTCTTCTTCTTCTTCTTCTTCTTCTTCTTCTTCTTCTTCTTCTTCTTCTTCTTCTTCTTCTTCTTCTTCTTCTTCTATCTTCTTCTTCTTCTTCTTCTTCTTCTTCTTCTTCTTCTTCTTCTTCTTCTTCTTACCTTTCTTCTTCTTCTTCTTCTTCTTCTTCTTCTTCTTCTTCTTCAACCTAAGCCTACTTCTTCTTCTTTCTTTCTTCTTAACTTCTTCTTCTTCTTCTTCTCTTCTTCTTCTTCTTCTTCTTCAACTTCTTCTTCTTCTTCTTACTTTAACCAGCCTCCTAACCTACAGCTTCTTCTTCTACTTCTTCAACTTCTTCTTCTTCTTCTTCTACCTATTCTTCTTCTTAACCTAACCCTAACCTGACCTAAACCCTGACCGACCTGACCTGACCTGACCTTGACCCTAACCTAACCTTAACTCTAATCCTAACCCTAACTTAACCTTAACCTAACTTCTAATCTATCTTCTATCTTAACTCTACCTTAACCTAACTCCTAACTCTAACCCTAACTTCTAACCCTAAACCCTAAACCTAACCCTAACCCTAACCTAACACTAACCCTAACCCTAACCCTAACCCTGTAACCGGTAACCCTGAAACCATAACCATAACTGGTTACATGTAACCGTAACCGGTTACTGGTAACCGGTAACTGGTAACCCTAACTGGTCACCGTAACTGGTAACTGGTAATCAGTGACTGGTAACCCTAATCGGTAACCATAACAGGTAATTGGTAACCCTAACCAGTAACCATAACTGGTTACAGGTAACCGTAACAATAACTGTTAACTGGTAACCGGAAACCGGAAACCATACAATAACCGGTAACCATCACCCTAACCAGTAACCACTAACCCTAACCATAACCGAAACACTCAACATAACCTTAACCCTGAATCAGTAACCCTAATTCTAACCATTAACCATAACAATCAACGATAATCCATAATCATAATGATCAAAAATAACCCCTGCCCATAACAATGAGGATCACCGTTAACAACTAACCATAACACTAACCATTAAATATAACCATAAACATAATCCAAATCATAAACATCCACCTAACAATAGCCCTAACCATAAACATTAAACATAACCATAACACTGACCATAACCATTGACCATAACCATGACCATGACCCTAAAAAGAAGCCTAACCATGAAAATGACCCTAAACATAACCATAATCCTAAACATAACCATACCATCAGGGTAATTATAATAATAAGCATCACACTAACCACAACCCTAACCATAACCATCACCCTAACTGTATCCCCGACCGTAACACAAACCAAACCCTGGGCTGTACAACGAAACATCAAGGACGGACGTACTGGGCAAAATGCCGAAACCCTATCCAATTTTTCTTTTCTCACTATCTACCTTACAAAAGAGATTTTCATTCCCTCATTGTTCCCTAATACCCACACTGAACACTGAACCCTGGAATCTGCCAATCCCATCTTACCTGAAAACTCACCTGCAGTCGTTCCGCAGCGCTTTATCTGAGTAAAAAAATGAGCTATAATACAAAGATAACCAACATGTGCATGTCAAACAGTACAGCAGACCATCCCACCTTCTTGTAGATCCATATTCAGGCAAATATGTGTGGCACTCCCTAACCTGCCTCTGTTAAGAAGACTAAGGGAGAAATTGAAAGCAAGGTGTGAATGCACAGAGTAAACCAAGAGCAACCAAGTTAATCAAAGAAAGAGAGCAGGCGAAATGTGACCTCTAAACCACAGAGCATACCAAGAGCAATTCACAAATACTCAGCCAGCCACTGTAAGACTTGGGAAAAGATGAAAAGACAAATCAGGAATAAAATAAATAAGAGATGGATATACTCCAATGCAGGTTTTTAACCAAAATCATAAAAGTCAACACTGCATCATCAGAATCAAATGATCACAGACCACACAGACTTCGTAACCAAGAAAAATACAAACAAAACTACTTCAGAAGAAAACTTTATGAATAGATAGACATTTAAAGTCAACTCTAAACATACCCAAAAAGTAAATGAAAAAACCATCACCAATAATCTAAAATAAAATCGTAAAGCACATAAATACCAAGATATACAATGGAAACATAGCAGACTAACTGCAAAAGAAAATGGTCTTAGACCTCAGAGATACAAGCAATAAAGAAAAGAATAAAAACACTAGACATGAAAAACAAGGATAAACGAACAGAAACTACTTTGGGAAGTACCACAAACAGAATGAAAGAGGAAAAAGAGAAAATCTGAGGGATTGCAGATAGCAAGATCAGTTAATGACACAAAAATTAGCAAACCTAACAAATCGCCATTAAAAAAAAAGGAAATCTGGGAAAACAAGAGAAGTACATACATAAGAAAATTAGTGATAGAAGGGACAGAACATATAGTCATGAAAAACACAGAAGGAAACATTGCCTAATTAGAAAAGGATATACCTGTGGAAGTATAAAAAGCATACAGAACAACAAACAAACTAGATTTAAAAGATACCCTTGACATACCCCAAAACAGCAAACACAAAAGCATACAGAATAAAGAAGTAATAGTTGGAGCCTCAAAAGAAAAAGGCAGAAGGAACATATTTAGGTAAACGTGTCACAATCACTTCCAACCTCTCAATGGAGACATGGTAAGGCAGAAGATCTTGGATAAATGTGCAGAAAACACTTTGAGACATTAAATAAAACTACAGACTACTAAAACCAGCCAAGTATTCTTTCAACAATGGAGAAAATAAGATATCACATGACAAAATAATAATTAAAAATGATGAAAGGAAAACACCAACCCAAGAATGCAAACTTCAGCCACAGAATCTCAAGCAACACAAACATCATCAACGCTAACAAGGGAAACACACAACCACTCAAACTGAAAATGTAACAGAAGTCATCAACTACTAGTCATTAACATCTCTTATTATACATGCACTCATTCCACATAAAATGACACAGGATAAGTGAATAGACAGGAAAAAAGAACTGGAAATCTTTTGTATACAGGAAACACATCTCAAACTCAGTGACAGACAGTAACAATCAGTAAAGGATATGGAAAAGTACAAGAGAAACCACCAATAATGTCTGTACTGCTAACAAACACCAGATTTCAAACTAAAGTTAGAAGAGTTGGAGAAGGACACCATATACTAATTACAAGTTCAACCCCGGAAGATGAAGTCTCAATCCTTGGCATCCATACCCATAATGCAGGTGCACTCACACATGTAAAAGAAACAGGATTAGAAGTCAAATCACTCATCATATCGTACACATCAATGGCAGAAAGATCAGCATTATGCACTAGACAATTGTCAGTTCACACAGACAAAAAGATATAAGAGGAATCCGAGAAATAACAAACATCTATGGAATATTACAATGAAACCCAAAATTAACCATTCTCTCTTGAACTCCTAAAAACTCATATACGACTGACCACACACTGTGTTTCCCAGCCAAAATGCACAGAAAAAATAATGGATTAATACACTGTGCCTTGTCAGATTAGATCACCGCGATTTACAATTAGAACTTGATAACAGTATACTCTCTGAAATATCACAAAGCAATGCAACTGAACAACAAACTACTGAACCACCCATGGATCAACGATAAATAAAAGAAAGACTTCCTAAAATCAAAAAAAAAAAATGAGGAACACTGTACACAAACCTAGGGAACACTCCTGAATGCTAGAGAACATAAAAAAGACAACATGACCTGGACTAAGACACAGAAAATGATCGAAGTAATTAAATGCAGAAAAAAAAATCCATTGTATCCATGAGAAAAAAAGAACATCCAAACTAACACAATAAGAAATGAAAAGGGATAAATGACGACAGACAGTAATGAAAGCAACAGAATACTTAGATCATAACACAGAAACCCTTACCTCACAAAAATTGGGAAAAGTAAAGGAAATGGACAATTTTATGTCTAGGTAAGAGTTACCGGTATTAAATAAAGCATAGTTGAGCAATTTAAATAGGCATACACTCTTTTTGTTTGTTTGTTTGTTTGTTTTTAGTTTTTCGAGACAGGGTTTCTCTGTGGCTTTGGAGCCTGTCCTGGAACTAGCTATGTATACCAGGCTGGTCTCAAACTCAGAGATCCGCCTGCCTCTGCATCCAAAGTGCTGGGATTAAAGGCATGCGCCACCATCACCCGGCAGGCATATACTCTTTAATGAAACAGAAGCTATCATGAAAAGCAAGCAAAGTTTACCAGTGACTAATGGCTTCAAGGAAAATGTCAATCACAACTCTCTCTAATCCTCTAAGTGTTGCACATGGCCAGAACTATTTTTATGAGCATGAAGCAAGACTCATGCAGAACCACACAAAGAAAGACTCAACCCAGGAAGAGAATTAAAAACTAATATCAGTAATGAAAATGAACACAAAAACGATCAGTAAAATGATGCAGAGATGGAAAAACAACCCTAAGTGAATTAATCTAATCCATGATTTAGATAAATAAACATAAAGAAAAAATACATAAGAACAACCTATTAACAATAAAAATGGCACATAGCATACTTGATCTAAGACTCCCAACATACTTCATTAATCATAACTGAGATAAAGCTTATGAAATTTAAGAAACATCATAGCATGTCTGTCCAGATGATACACATTATAGTTTAAAACATCAGCCATTTATTTAGAGAACTTGAGGAAATATTCAATATAAGTGGCTCGATTGGGGAACATATGGTTACCTCAGTAACAATTGTTATGAAATGTCACAACTAAATCAAGCACAGAATAAAACAGAAACAGGAAAAAGTTTTCGGTCAATAATCGGCTTCCACACAGCCCCTACTATACATATACAGATCAGTATTTGGAAGATGATACCTGGCATGAAAACTGTTCAGGCTTTTAATGACTCATATATTGGATCAGCAGTATGCACCTCTACTAATGAATTTACCGCAGTAAGAAATACTAATGTTAATAATTATGTGCCACTAACATACAAATTTAGATTTGGAAGAATCAACTTCACTAGTGACTGGAAATAGTCAATAGCTATGATTTTCAATGGCATTCATGTATCACTCCCTCTGTTAACTTTAATCTGTGATATCACTTATGATACTACAGCAACATACACATATTTTGCTGAGTGCAAACCAAGGTTCTTATTGGGATAAAAGTACCATAGATCATAGTGTTATAGACTTATTCTATAAGCTATTGAAAAGAACATAGTGCATGTTTGACCTAGTAATAGCTGTAATTCTTAACCTCATTGCTTTTGCTGCTAATGCTTCTATGTCAGTTATTGCGTTAAAATCATCCCTCCTACCAAAACACTTTTTAGGTCAAATGAAGGACATTTACATACTTTATGGCTAAAACTCCTTTTACTTCAAATAAAAATAAAAAAGGAGGAAAATCATGAAGGCACTACACCAGCTTAGAGTACAGGATACTCATGGAATAGATGAGACACTTGTGGGAAATGGCAGCATGAGAAAAGAGGCATAGGTGAAACCCAACTCTGACTATTACTTAAATGCTATGTCAAAATATGCACCATGAAGATAGACTTAGCTTTTGAGTTACGTTGTTCACACTGTACCAGTGCTTTGTTTCTGTATCTACTTTTTGTCTTGTTTCTATGTACTACTTTTCATCTATGTTACTGATATTCATTGAGGTATTGTTTCTGTGAAGGAGAGGCAGGAACGTGAGTAGAGGGGATTCTGGGTCAAGGTAGTGCTTTAGAGCATGCATAAAAAGACACAAGAAATAAATCTTATTCTGCATTGGTTCACAGTATACGACCACGTGTACTTATTTGCAAGACAACCATACCAAGAGACAACAATGCAATAGATAGATGTTAAAAAGCGACAACAGAACTGGGAACAAAAAGAGAAGAAATCATCAAGGGTCTAAAAAAATTAACCAGATAAGCAATCTTCCTTACAGTGTAATGGAACAGGCCAAATCCTATGTGTAACTTGCTAAGCGAAAACATTACAGACAAATTCAAAGGGTTCCTGTTTCTCTTTCAGATTTAGAAATCTGAGTGGAAGTAATAGAACATTGTAATTTCTTGGTCTACAGAAGGCAAGGAAGATATAGATACTTGTTTAAAAATTAAAGGTAATGTTGGGAACCCTATGATATAGCGTGGAATGTAGCTGTCCATTTCTGATATATACAATTAATGAATTTCAATATTTTCAAAGAAAAGAATATTGAAATTAAATGGACTCTAAGTACCACCAGATAGTAGTGCCAACTGCATAATTAATGACCAGGCATAAAAAAATCAAATGTTTTGCTTCCTTGTAATTAGGATCAGAAATTATATAGCCATCTATCTACTTCTAAAATTGCTGATCGAACTAAACTTGGCACATGATCCTATGAGAAAGGATTTTTTGAGTAGAATGAAACCAAGCATTCAATTTAAAGTATTATTGTTGGTTACTTATCAATATCATACATGCATTTTAGATCAAGAAATACTTACCCTTGAATGTATGTAATCAGAGCATATATTTTTTAAAACAACTTCTGACGACATGTTAGTCTATGGTAATCAACAACGATGTCCTAATTTCACAAGTATAGATTGCCCTGCTCTCATTTTTGGCATTCACAAATGTAAAAATAGAATATGTGTTTCAGCTTTCAGAAGCTTACAAGTTAATTCAGTTTCTATTACTGAAAGTTTGAATATAATTTGCACAAAGAAAATTATGGGTGTATTTAAAAAAAAATTTGTAATGAATAATATTGTACCTTTAAGGAGCTAGAGAGATGGCTCAGCGGTAAAGATCATTGGCTGCTCTTCCAAAGGTCATGAGTTCAATTCCCAACAACCAGCTGATGGCTCACAAGCATCTGCACTGAGATCTGTCACCCTCGTCTGGTGCAGAGACATACATCGATCAAGAAAGAATGCTGAATACATACTAAAAAAGTAAATATTCATAAAATAATGTAGTTGCTTTAAATCATACAGCAGATGCACTAACAATTTTTGATGATGGTTGAAAATAAATGCTTATTAGAGAGAAATTAAGTATTGGGCAAAAGTTACAGATTACTGTGTCATACAAAAAATAAATTGAACATTGTTGTTGAAGGCAAGCATGAGTTACATAAAGAATTGGATATTGTAGGTAATTGACCCTATACTGTAGTTATTGTACAAAGCACGCTTAATGCCGTACTTCATTACAGCAAACATTCTTTGTTTAATATGTTGAAATCAGTATTAACTTTTATAATGAAAATTATATTAAAAATGGACGACAAAACTTTGCTTTGACAGCTTACATTTTAAAATGAAAACGTGATTAACTGCTACCCTTTCCTATCCTCAAGAAGAACATTAACAGTTATGTAACAATGATAATAATGTGCAGGTAAAACATAAAATACCATTTAAAATAGATTAGTCAATTATTTTAAACTCTCCAATTTGTCATCCGCTACATTTCCAGTCTATTACTCAGGGGATGATGTCACAAGTATTTACTGTAATCAAAAACAAGAAGCTAAATGTATGAGTGATACTGAAAAAAAAATTAAAAAATCAAAAACAAGAAAAAGGCTTCTGCTTGTACACAGCTACAGCTGTCGTGGAACTCACTCTCTGGACCAGACTGATCTTGAACTCACAGACCAAGTTCATCATCCTCTGCCTCACAGTTGAGAATAAAATTATGTGTCACCGCCCCTGGATTGAGTCTTTGGTTTTAATTATTAATAATTGCATTTATTGCTGGGTGATGGTGGTGCATGCCTTTCATTACAGAATTTGGGAGGCAGAGACAGGCTGAGTTCTGAGTTCTGAGTTTGAGGCCCACCTAGTCTCCAAATATAAGGACAGTCAGGGCTTCAAAGGTAAGCCCTGTCTTGAAAATGAAAAATAAAAAATATTAAATTTATTTGAGTGTGTGACTATGTATGTGGATGCTCACACGCAAGGGTCCACGTGAAGAGATGAGAATTGACTCCCTTCTCCTACCGCTTGTGCTCAGGATCAAATGTTTTTCTGTTGGGGAAAAAAAGGGCCATATCTACTGGACTCATTTTACACTTTTCTCCTTACAATGTAGTTATTGTTTTCACTCACGCGATGAGTTAGACCACTTCTAATGACACGCATTAGGAATGCACCATGTTTGTATTACAGAATTGTAAAATATGTGAGTCTTATGACTTGTGGGTTATGTGTGTACTGCTTTCCTCGCAAGGTTGGCATTACACCTTCTCAAGACAGGATTGTGTGTTGTCCTATATGTCCTGGAACTCTCTAAGCACACCATGCTGTCCTTGAGCACAAAGGGCTCGACCTTCCTCTGCCTCCTGAATACTAGGATAAGAGGCATGTATATCTATAGCGCGTAACTTTCTTTTTCATTTTTAAAAGACAGCTTGGGTGTGGTATTCTTGGATACCATTTTCCACGGTTACCATGAAAAACGCACACCATCTCCTGAGCTGCGAATATTGTGTGTCATAGCCTGCCTGCTCCAAGCAGAAAAAGAAAGCATTATGTACTCTTGCTTAAACACTGGGGAGTTTACTAACTTTCCTGTGCCTTCATAGCCCACTCTATGTATGGAAAGTGTACGGATATTTGTCCTTCTGACCGCCCTCTTTAAGTAACATTGACTGGGTATTTACTATTTAGTGCTGTGCTGCATTTCATGTTCACGCTGCTCTTATATTTATTCATACAGGTACCTGTCTTTGAGATCTTTTTTCTTTTTATACACAAACTGGGCTTTCACATAGATAACTTTGGATTTATAGTCCTCTCATGGTGGAGAATTCAGCCATAAAAATAATCTCATAGAAAGAGAAGCTGTGCTGAGAAACCGAGTAAAAAGTCAGTCTTGACAGACATAGCGACAAACCATAGCTGGGTTCTTTTACAGAAATAACCATGGGGAAAAGCTCAAGATATGTTCAAACTTTTGACAATGCTACTGTCTCTTCCTTGCCTTGCTGAGATTTCAGGTGTTAGTCGTTATGCCTCATGGTCGCAGGGCGCCATCTAGTGGTGAGCCAGTGGAACTGTCCAATGGCTAAGAAATCATGTATTGCGACATCTGGTGGTGAACCAGGGGAAGTGTTGAGTGTCTCATAGATACCACGCCATCTAGTGTTGAACCAGTGCAAGTGACCAATAGCTGAGAAATAACCCATGGCACCATCTAGTGGTGAGACAGTGGCAGTGTCGAATGGGTCATAAATCACGCAGTGAGCCATCTGATGGTAAAATAGTGGAAGTATTCACTGGCTCACAGAAATATCAGTCTGCCATCTACTGTTGAAACAGTGGATATATACACTGGCGCAGAGAAATAATACAGAGCGCCATCTAGTGGTGATACAGTGGAAGTGTCCACTGGCTCAGAAAAATAAACAAGGCGCCATCTAGTGGTGAAACAGTGGAAGTGTCCACTGGATCGGAAAAATAAACAAGGCGCCATCTAGTTGTGAAACAGTGGAAGTGTCCACTGGATTGGAAAAATCAACAAGGGCGCCATCTAGTTGTGAAACAGTGTGAGTGTACAATTTCTCAGGGAAAGCAAAATAACGTTATGACCTCATTAAAAAAATAAAAGAGCTACGTAATAAGAAGCAGAATTAGAGGGTAGTTAAAAGTATGAGGAAGTTGGACATGGTGGTGGACACCTTTAATCCCATCACTTGAAAGACACATGTAGGTGAATCCCTACTGAGTTAAAGACCAGGCTGGCACACAAAATGATTTCCACAACAGCCAAAGATACACAGAGGAACTCTGTAATAAGGGAAAAAAAATAAACTACACGTACACAAACTTTAAGAGGAGGATAAATGGAGGGTTCTGTCTCACCCAGTCCTGCACCTGCTCAGTCCCAAAGCTCACACCTCACAGTAATTAGAAATTGTTTGTACTATTAACACTGACCTTCTCTTAAAATTTTTTCTTATGTATACAATATTTTGTGTTTATGCATGAAGGCAAGGAGAGGGCACCAGACCTCATCACAGGTGGCTGTAAACCACCATGTGGATTTTGGGTTTTCAACTCAGTACATTTGGAAGAATAGGAAATGCTGTTTATCATTGAGCCATATCTCAAGACCAAACACAAACATTTTTTTAACTAGCTATTACAACAAGTCAACCCATAATTATTGTCTATGTTTATTGACTTTACTTGGCAACTTTTATCAGTGACACTTCCCAGAATTATATATGGTTGAACAACTTATAATTCCTGTCTTGTTAATGCAAAACAAATCTTTTATTAAACGAACATGAGCGATAAATATTTACAGCACACAAAATCAGTATGCCACATCAAATAGAAAGATGGAAAGAAGGCTCACTGTTTAACAGGCTCACTCACAAGTCTGTAGATTTACAGCTTCATAAATTCAAATGCCCCTTGTGGTGTAAAGATGAAGATGCTGACAAAATCACCCATATACAGAAATTAATAAATATCTAAGGAAGAGTAATAATTAAGGTAAAAAGATGGATCATTGTTTAAAAATGATGGCTCCTCTTACAGAGGACACAGGCTTGATTCACAGTACCAACTTGGTGGCTCAAAACGATATGTAAGTATAAGGACATGTAATCTGACACCCTCTTTGTCCTCTATGGACATAATCATTTAATTAAAAAGAATTTAATGCGTTCTGGGAATCATGTAGCACTGTTCATGTTACACGCATTTACTAGCACACAAAAAAAGTAAGCTATTATTAAATGTGTCAATGACACAATCTAACTAAGTAAAAAAAAAAACAAAAACGAGGAAAAAGGAACAGCATGGCATGTAATTAATGTGAGAATTTAAAAACTGTGTGACCCATTTGTTCACATAAAATTTCATAAACCACAGAAAGACTTCAACAAACCCCACAAATGCAGAATTTAAAAAAAAATGGGACCAAAATGCCAGATATTAGTGTCAGCTGGCATTCATTGCTTAGGGTGAAAGGGAGAGGATATGTATACCCTTGTCTAACTCCAAGATGGACATCAATTATGGATCAGGGCTCGGAAAAGAGCAGAAAATAGATACAGGATTGCAATGTAGTCACGATACCCATTGGCAAAGAAGACATCCTACTATTGTCCATGGCACAATTATCTCTCAGAAAGCGACCTTGATGACATAGCTCCTGACCATAACTGACATGGGGTGAGTTGAAATATCTTACATCTTAGGTTAAGAGTCTTTAATAGCAGTCCAGAATAACAGTTTAGACTGAACATCATTTTCTGGCCCTGAGTGCTGTGCTCTCTGTCTCTTCACTTAAGGAATCAGATGTAACTTAATGGTATCATGTCAATAACAAACCAATGTTTGAGACTATATTTTGGTTAGACACTGATGGGCTAGTATATACTACTGCCAGTATCCTTACTCGTACCTGGAATAATTTTACTTATGTGAATAATTAAGATGGGAATCCATATAATTTGGATATGGATATGGATAAATAAGATTTGGAAATACTCCTTAGTTTTCAATGTTGATGGTTAGAAACCTAATATGAAAAAGAAAAATTCGACAGAGACAGGCAGATCTCAGTTTGTTAAAAACAGGAATAGTCTTCAAGACCCACTTACATAACATGAAACTAAAGATTCAGTGAAACAATATCTATAAAATAAAAGCAAAAAATTAAAAATTAAAAGGTAGGGGTAGTGGGGATGGAGAGATACTCAGGGGTGGAAAAAAATGCAAACCCTTCAAAAGGTCAAGAATTAAATTCCCAGGAAGCACATGTTGGCTCAGTAAAATATGCATCAATGTCTGGCGCCCTATCCATGCCTGCCAACACAGACAGGTTATTGTGCACATATGAAAAACAGAAAGAAAGAAAGAAAGAAAGAAAGAAAGAAAGAAAGAAGAAAGAAAGAAAAAAAGCAGAAAGAAAGAAAGCTGAAAGAAAGAAAGAAAGAAGAAGAAATAAAGCAAGCAGAAAGAAAGATAGACAGAAAGCAGAAAGAAAGAAGAAAGAAAGCAAGCAGAAAGAAAGAAAGAAAGAAAGCAGAAAGAAAGAAAGAAACAAAGAAAGCAGAAAGAAAGAAAGAAAGAAAGAAAGAAAGAAGAAAGAAAAAAAGAAAAGAGCAGAAAGAAAGAAAGAAAGCAGAAAGAAAGAAAGAAGGAAAGAAGAAAGAAAGAAAAAGGAAAGAAAGAAAGAAGAAAGAAAGCAGAAAGAAAGAAAGAAAGAAGAAAGAAAGAAACCAAGAAGGAAAGAAAGCTGAAAGAAAGAAAGCAGAAAGAAAGAAAAAAAGCAGAAAGAAAGAAAGAAAGAAAAAAGCAGAAAGAAAAGAAAGCAGAAAGAAAGCAAGAAAGAAAGAAAGAAAGAAAAAAGCTGAAAGAAAGAAAGAAAGAAAAACCAGAAAGAAAGGAAGAAACTAAGAAAGAAGAAAGAAAGAAAGCAGAAAGAAAGAAAGAAAGAACATTTAAAAAAATGTGCAAGCACATGAGCATAATCAGTTAAACATGGATCAAAGTTAAAGCACAACAACAGTACTAACACCAGAAAGCATACAAGCTCAATAACTGAAGAATATCCTACTAATTCACCCCAGGGTCAGGAAAGAAAAAGAAATTGTATTCTTCTGTGAATCCAACAAAAACATAGACACAACATCAGCGAACCGAAAGAAGGGCTAAGAGGAAAATTACTCACAGTAAGTGCACATGGCACAAAAAAAGAGAAAGCTCACATAAGACACCTAACAGGTAAGCATTCTTAACCAGGAGTAGAAGGCTGGAAATTATGTAAAGAAGGAATGAAGAAAAAAATATATAAACTCAGGAAACAATCCAAAGAAATCAATGAAACAAAAAAGGGTTATTTGAGTAAAAACAAGAATCACAAACGGCTAGCCAATATAATAATAAGGTAATGAAAGAAAACATGCGTATTAACTGTATAAGAAGTGAAATGGGGACATAAAAGAATCTGAGTATATTGAGAAATGTTCATATATCGCTACAAAGATCTAAATGCCACAAAGATGGAGAATGCAAAAGAAATGTTACAAGAGGGGAAGAATTTAAATAGAACATGAATAGGTGAGGAGATCTAAACAGTCTTTGGAAACCAAAACCAAGAAAAGCAAAGGACGATCAAGTTTTAATGAATAATTATAAAAGAAATTACAAGAAGACATGATAACTAAAATGCTTAACATGTGTCATGGAATAGAAACTGAGGAATCATAGCAAAACTGTCTATGAAGCATCAGTGTTACCATGTTAACAAAACAAAAAAAAAATCCACCAAGACAGAGAATTACAGACCAATCTCGCTCATGAACCTCGATGAAAAAATTCGCCATAAAAACATGAAAAACAAAATACAAGAAGGCACCCAAAAAGTAATAAGATGCTGCATCACAGAGATGCAGGGCTAGTTCAAACATGGAAATCTATCAAACATATCATATAATTACACTAAAGGAAGACATATGATGATTTCAGTAGATGCTGAAAAATCATCGGACGAATACAAGATCAACAATCCACTATGATGAAGGCAAGAAATAGGTTTGGGTTTCAGGGATCATATCAATGTAGAAAAAGCTAACATACAGCAAACCAACAGCTGATTTAAAAGTAGATGGTATCAGTAGGACTTCTAGGTAACTCACTCACTACACATGATTGATGACACGATGTAATCAGAGAAGGCAATTAGCAAGTACATCATACGCCCATTGTTCAAAAAGGACTACACAACATTAAATATTGATATTTACCATTCTCAGAAGTGTTTCTCTTGGCAGGTAAATCATGAGCATTCTATCACTCTAGCCTAGCACCAACACATGACCTCAGGGACTGCTGTCCACCAACAAGAGTTACAACCCTTAACACTCTAGATATTCTACTCTTAAACACATAAGTATTAATAGCATCAGGTGTATCTGTCACAAGAGACCACAAAGCATAATAGAAAGCAAACCAAATCACATAAACCAAGCCCTACTTACAACATTCATAATGAGTTTATTTCACCAGTTTACAAGACTCAGAATATTTGGAAACACCTCTCTGCATCTCAAACTGAACTTATGGATGCACATTCTTCATGGCGACTGTATTGCATTGCATCCACGTAATCATTGGCTCTACCTTCCTAATTGTTTTCCTACAATGAAAATGAAAATGCCCCTTGACGTATAGACAACACGTTGGCTTCAAAGCAGCAGCATCAGCATGATATTGACACTTGATCTAAACAGTATGACTACTCCTAAACACATACATTTTCGGATGAAGATCATACTTTCTTAGTATAATCAGCACATCCGACTTCCAATCTACTACCTCTAGTGAAACATAGAAGAAAGTGATTACCATAATGCTTATTTTTATAGTAAACATCACCGTAGCCATCAACATAATTTACATAGCTTTATGACTTCCTCACTTTAACATCCATACTGAAAAAGCATGCACACATGAATGCGGATTTTACCATATATGCTAAGCTAAACTACTCTTCTCAATTAAATAATTTGTAGTAGCAATGACCTTCCTACTCTTCAACCTTTAAATCACATTCCTCCCTCCACCACCATGCTAAATACAATTCCACAACATAATCATACCAACAGTCATCAAATTTATGCTCATCACAATCCTAGCACAAGGTTATGTATATACACAAAAAGGCTATGAATACACTGAGTAATTGGTAACTAGTTGAAATAAAATTCATGGGTTTTTTGGTGTGAGAAAAACAACGCTAACCATTGAACATTACCAGTAACACTAACTATTAACAATAACCAGTAACCCTAACCTTAACCATTATCATAAAAATAACACAAACCAAAACTATTAACCATTATCCCTAACCACATACATCAATGATATCCATTAATCCTGTCCATTAACGATATCCATTAACCATAACCATTAACCATAACCCTAACCTTAACCATTACCATAAACATAACCCTAACCATAAACATCATCCATAACCATCAACCAGAAACATTACCATAAAAAACCTAACCATAAACATCAGCCATAACCATCAACCAGAAACATTACCATAAAAAAAACCTAACCATAAACATGAACCCTAACCCTCAACCATAACCATTACCATTATCATAACCCTTAACATAACACCAACCCCTAAACATAACAATAACCATAACCCTAGCGAGAACCATAAACATAACCAGAACCAGAACCAGAACCCTAACCAAAACCATTACCATAGCATCTAACCCAAACCATAAACCTAACTGCAACCATGAACCACAACCATAATAACAATGAAACCATAACCCTAACCACAAGGAAACCATAACCATAAAGCACTATCCACAACCAAAAACCTAAAACACTGATATCCTGAAACCATTGAACCTTGACCCTTGACACTAGACCCCAAACCTAAATCTAAACCGTGAACCATAAACCCTAAACCATAAGCCACTACCCTAAAACCATAACCTACAAAACCATACCCATAACCCCAACCCCTAAAACCTAACCCTAACTCTAACCCAATTCCAGACAAGCACCATAACTACCCTAAACTCCTCAGGACTAACCATAACCCTAAATCCTGGCCATAGCTACAATCACTTTACAAAAAATGCAGCCATAAACCCTTATCTTAAACAAGCACCAAGAACATATTAACCATGTACCTGGCATGACAACCAAACACTTAGGATACATACACATACTGGTTCAAATGCCAAAGCCCCATGCCAATGGTCCTTTTCCGATCCACAAAGCTAACAAGAGATAGTTGCCTACATTCAGTATACCCTAAAATCACCATAATCACTGTACCCTAGAAGTTGCTAAGCACATCTGTCAGAAAAACTCACCTGTTCCTGTGTAACATGGATGTAACTCTGCAAGAAAAGAGTTACAATACAGAGATAACAAACAAGTGAGTAGTAACCTGCAACATGACACAACACCCCACTTGCTAAAACATCCTTTGTCAGACAAATATTTATGGTAATACACAAACTGCCTATGTTCATAAGACCAACAGAGGAACTACACAAACAAGCTGTGACTACACCGAGTAAACCAAAAGACCAGCCAAATAAAACAAAGCAGATGAACTGAGACCTATAAACCAGAGCAGTACAAGAACTACATACAAAGAAACTGTCAGGATCACATGAAAAGAAGAGATGGGCAGACTCCAATGCATTAATTTATCCAACATCCATAGAGGACACGGTATAACAAAGAAATCAAGCAATGACAGATCATGGAGACTTCGAACCAAAAAAAAAAAAAGAATAAAATTAAGAAGATCATTTTAAGGAGAGGATAGTCACATTTAAATTTAAATAAAAAAAACAAAAACAAAAAAATAGAGAAAATGATAAACATCAATAAAAGGAAAGAAATTAATCATACAAAAACAAGTTAAACTAGGAAAGAAAATCAGACTGTTGAAAAAAAAGGTTTTCAGACTTGACAGTAGCTGGGCGGGGGTGTCGCACGCCTTTAATCCCAGCACTCGGGAGGCAGAGGCAGGCGGATCTCTGTGAGTTACAGGCAAACCTGGTCTACAAGACATAGTTCCAGGACAGGAACCAAAAGATACAAAGAAACCCTGTCTCGAAAAATAAAAAAAAAATTAAAAAATAAAAATAAATAACAATAAATACAAATACGTAAAAAGTAAAAAATTAAAAATATTGAAAAAATTTTAAAAAAATTAAAATAAATACTGAAAAAATCAAATAAAATAATAAAATAAAAAATAAAATGAAAATAAAAAATAAATAAAATAAAATAAAATAAAAAACAAAATAAGACCAAAAAAATGAGAACAATAAAAGAAAACAAATAAGAACAATAAAATAAAAAAATAACAACAATAAAATAAAAAAATAAGAACAATAAAGTAAAAAAATAACAACAATAAAATAAAAAATAAGAACAATAAAATAAAAAAATAAAAACAATAAAATAAAAAAAATAAGAACAATAAAATAAAAAATAAGAACAAAATAAAAAAATAAGAACAAAATAAAAAAAAAGAACAAACTAAAAAAATAAGAACAAAATAAAAAATAAGAACAAAATAAAAAATAAGAACAAAATAAAAAGATAAGAACAAACTAAAAAATAAGAAAAAACTAAAAAAATAAGAACAAAATAAAAAATAAGAACAAAATTAAAAATAAGAACAAAATAAAAAGATAAGAACAAACTAAAAAATAAGAAAAAACTAAAAAAATAAGAACAAAATAAAAAATAAGAACAAAATAAAAAAATAAGAACAAACTAAAAAATAAGAACAAACTAAAAAAATAAGAACAAAATAAAAAATAAGAACAAAATTAAAAATAAGAACAAAATAAAAAGATAAGAACAAACTAAAAAATAAGAAAAAACTAAAAAAATAAGAACAAAATAAAAAATAAGAACAAAATAAAAAAATAAGAACAAACTAAAAAATAAGAACAAACTAAAAAATAAGAACAAAATAAAAAATAAGAACAAATTAAAAATAAGAACAAAATAAAAAAATAAGAACAAAATAAAAAATAAGAACAAAATAAGAAAATAAGAACAATAAAAAAAAATAAGAACAAAATAAAAAAATAAGAACAAAATAAAAAAATAAGAACAAACAAAAGAAGAACAAAATAAAAAAAATAAGAACAAACTAACAAAATAAGAACAAAATAAAAAAATTAGATCAAAATAAAAAATAAGATCAAAATAAAAAAATAAGAAC
>CAWTZC010001303.1:0-19119 GCA_963919715.1 Microtus obscurus
GTGATGTGGGAGTGATTTCTTATCAATAAAGAAACTGTCTGAGCTCATTGATAGCCCAACCCTTACAGGCTGGTTGAGATGAGCTAAGCAGAACTCAGAATTCTGGGAAAAGGAAGCCGAGTGAAGGAGTCGCCTGATGTTCCACATGCCAGACAGATGCGGGTTTGAGATCTTCCCTGTTAGCGCTTACCTCGTGGTGTTACAGGGATATTAGAAATGGGTTGGGTTAGTATGTAAGAGCTACTTGCCAAAAGAGGCTGGAACTGATGGGCCAGGCGGTGTTTAAAAGAATACAGTTTCCGTGTAATTATTTTGGGGTAAAGCTAGCCATACACGGGTGGCTGGGTGCCGGGAACACAAGCCCCGGCCACTCACTCTTACAACAATGTAGCACAGCAATAATATTATTTGGTCTCCAGTTTTTCTAATTTCATGTTCAGTTTATCATCTAAAGACCTGCTAAGGATGACTCATTGTCTTTCCATCACACTTTCAATTCTGTGATATTTGTACACTAACAGCTTAATTAAACTCAATTTATTCTTTAAAATCAAAACCATTCTGGGGTAAAACGGAACCCTTAGGTCTACCAACAAGTCTGGTGTCAGGCTTGACTCTAATACTGAAAAGAGGTCTCAACAGAGTGTGATGGTTTAAGGTGGGGCACCGGGGTTGTGTCCCCAACAACCTCGCCGCCTAGGCTGGCTTCTTACCCGAAATAACAACACACAAACTGTATTCATTTAAACACTGCTTGCCCCATGTTTTCCTAGTCTCTCTTCTTGGCTAACTCTCACACCTGGACTAGCCCATTTCAAATCAGGTTTGTAAGCACCCCAAGTGCACTTAAACACCAGGAAAAGATTCTAGCCTATGTCCATCCTGGGTTGGAGCTTCATCAAGAGTGCCTCAGAGAGCAGAGCTATCCAGTCTCTGCCCACTGCTAGACAGGAGCATAATATAGCATCTCTGTCTGAAGCACATCTGGCTCTGAGCGGAGCTGCGTGAATTCTGACCTCACTTCTCTTCCACCCAGTTCTGTTTACTCCACCCACCTATGTTCTAACCTATAGGACCAAAGCAGTTTATCTTTAGCCCCAGCCAATGAAATCAACAATTGATATGACACTCCCACATCACTTCCCCTTTTTCTGTTTAAACAAAAAGGAAAAGCTTTAACTTTACCAAGTAAAATCACATATAACAAAACAGTTATCAAGTAAAAATTACAATAATCTTTATCATAACTAAAGAAAAAAAAGTATAACTGCTACCTCTTCTTAACTCCATCAAAGACTCAGAAAAATACAATATCACCTAAGCAAACAAGAAATAAGCTTATTCAAACTCTAAGAAATGACAAACATCTAGCTAGCCGCAAACAGTCATCCACAGTTCCTCTGTACCGTTGGGGCATCAATCTTCACGGCCTACAGGCCCTTAGTTTTCAGCAGACATTTCCACAAAGCAGAAATTTCAAAGCAGTCTCTTCTCTGCTTGCATCTTGAAGAATATCTTGCAGACTTTCTTTTCAGAATCAAGGAACCCCGAAAGATCATCTCACCTTTAGGCAAGTTCAGTAGTCCTCTTTCTGTGGGGTTCTCTGTTTCCAGTTTATGCAATAGTCCAGTCAAGAGCAGATTTCTTGCCCAAATGGCTATCAAACTCCTTAAGGATCCTCTTTTGATGCCCATCTTCTTCCTGAAGTAGGTTGGTGCTGCCAGGAGCAGAGTGTCTCAGTGTCATTAAAATTTAAGTTATTAAAACATTAAATGCCATATTTTGTAGTCTTTGAAAGATATGAAGAATGCCATTAACATAAAATATATCTCTATATATATCTAGAAAATCTAACTAACATAGCTACAAGCTTAGTCAAAATTATCGATGATTATCCATTAATAACCTATATACATTACATTTTTAAGTAGAACTACACAATCCCTACCACCTAATCAAGATCAGAAATACATATACATATAACAAAATTGACCATAAATTTAAATCACTAAAGCAAAATCCCATATCGATATAAATTATTCATACCTATACCATATCCCCCTTTAAATGTAAAAGAACATTTATAAACAATATTTTAGGGAACATGGGAGCAGTTATCTCTCCAACTGCTTTCTGCTGAATAGGGCGTCGTTAAGTGGGTCTTTCATGGTAAAACCTGTGTGCTAGTTTCATCTCAGTTGGCAGTTGAGCGAAGCAATTTTCTGAAAGCGTTCACAGCATGCCCTTCCAGGACGTGTCCATCATACCATATCGGAATAGAAGAAATGAACAGGGTCTCCTCCTCTGTGAAAACAGAAAAAAGAAACTCCTTTCCAAAGTATCATGTCCTTAGATCCGAATTTCAAAGTCAGAGCATTTCACAATATCTATTGGGTTAGTTCAGCAGCATTTATAAACAAATATCTTTTTAGTAGCTTTTGCTCCTTCCTCTCAGCATTCAAACAATTCAAAGAAGAGCATAATAGCATACAGTATCAAGATTCTCTGTGTATTTTCCATCTCTTTTTGTACGGCTTTATTTTAACTCTATTTCATTTATTTTTACTTTTAACTTTTTGCTTTTGAGCGGATATCTTTGACCTGGAATATCTCTGCTGGGCCAGGCTGTTCTTAAACTCTCAGAGATCCTCCTGTCTCTGCCTCCCAGGCATTGGGATTAAGCGTCTGTTACTAACAGCCAGAACTCCACAGAGATCTGTTTGTCTCTCCCTTCTAGACACTAGGATTAAAGGCGTGTGTTACCACACTTTGAAGTCACAGGGTGAATCTCCCTCTGCATCCCCAAAGTGTTGGGATTAAAGGTGTGGCCTACCACACCAAACTACTTTCTTACTTCCTTATTTTTGTTTTTTACTTTAAAAGCTTTTACCTTTTAGTCTGCATATATATTTTTAACACTGTAAATCATTTAAAATTTTTTCTTTGTCTTTGACGCTCTAATTACTGTATCTCTCTTTTCTGAACACATGGGTCTTTAATTTAGCCAGCAATATCGAGTAGGGCTAAAGGCGTGGCTTTGACAGCTAGATCCTCTCCATTCCTTTGCTTTCTACCATTCCAACCTTGTGGCTAAGGTACATTCAGTGCCACAAGTCTACAGTGTTCCAAGGTCCTTGCCTCCAAGCAAGCTGCAACAGACACCACTCAAGTCCCTCTCTGTATCTGGCCCTCCTGCTTCAGTCAGGGTTTTCCCTGGCAGGACGGCCCAGAAAGCCCGGCATTTTTAAACGGCGCAGTTTTTTTCCTTCTACGGCTGAAAACCTTAAAGCAGTGCGATCAGCTTTTAGTCAACACCGTTTAAGTGTTTCATGGCAGGACCTCTTAATGAGTTGCAGGGTTTTGCAGCTAAAGCGCTGAGTCAGGGCTCTCTAGAGCAGAACCGAGAAACTGCTGCTACCAAGAAAACATGCTTTACTCTATTCTTTCCCAAGTTTTCTCAGGCTTTCTGTGGATTCAGTTGTCCACACGTTGGGCAGCCATCTGTTGAAATTGGGGCGCCGGGGTTGTGGTCCCCAACACTCGCGCCTAGCTAGATTATGCCCGAAATAACAACACACAAACTGTATTCATTTAAACACTGCTTGGCCCATTATTTCTAGTCTCTTCTTGGCTAACTCTCTCACACCTGGACTAGCCCATTTCAAATCAGGTTTGTAAGCACCCCAAGGTGCGCTTACCAGGAAGATTCTAGCCTATGTCCATCCTGGGTTGGAGCTTCATCTAGAGTGCCTCAGAGACAGAGCCATCCTGTCTGCCTGCTAGACAGGAGCATGGCGTCTCTGTCTGAAGCATCTGGCTCTGAGCGGAGCTGCGTGAATTCTGACCTCACTTCCTCTTCCGCCCAGTTCTATTTACTCCACCCACCTATGTTCTAACCTATAGGACCAGCCAAGGCAGTTTCTTTGTTTTAACCAATGAAATCAACAGATTGATATGACACTCCCACATCAGTGTGACCACTGTATACATCTTTAAATACACAACTTAACACTTTCATCTCTACTATTTCATCTAATACCATGATGTGACCAAGCATCAGCTTAATCTTACATTGGTTACCAATTCTGTGTTGAGCCACTGTTATCAGATCTCTATTATTTGATGATTTTCAATAACTTCCCCGAGTACACTAAAAAATAAGACAAAACAAAAGCACCTGAAATCATTGTTAGATCAGAACTCTTCACTCTGAGGTGATTATGAAAACAAATATAAAAAAGAAGTGATTTATTTACACATTAAAATACAATTATGAGTTTGTTGGGTGAGTTAATTATTGCAAAAATATCAAATAAGCGTCTTAGATTAATAGTAACATCAGTAAAACTCAGGTAAATGTTAACATTTCCTCAGTTTCATTTCTATGTTACCTCTGTGACCTCAAAAAAAAGAGTTTCCTGATAATCCCAGTGGGAAAATATAAAAACTGTAAATACTGAACACATAAATGTCTAAGCTGACATCAAGATGACCAAAAAATCCGGCCCTAGCAGTGATGTTCTCATGTGAGACAAATCTTTCCAGGAATGTGTTATCAAATCAGAATATCAACAAACAACTGATAATGCATTGGAAATTTTCTTGATAGAAACAGAGTTCCCAAAGAATTAAGGGTAAAGATTACACAAAAGTTACACTGTAGGTTCTTTGACATAGATAGTAAAACAACCTATATTTTCAGTTAAATAGGAACAATTCCCTAGAACAGTCACCTGAGCTTGTCAAAAACCCATCCACGGTACTCTGCATTTGGTAGTATTTTGAGCTTATCTTTGTAAACAACATTCAAACAATATTTTAGAAGAACCACATTTACCATGCCCTCTCTTGGGTAGTGGTCTCAGGGGGAAAGAAGTCAGACAGTAAGGTGGGATTGGCAGAGATTTTCAAGATTAGAATGATTGCATCAATCCAACTGCATCCCTTTGTGACTGTATCTCCATTGACTCAGGATCTAATGACTTTACCGTAAATTCTTTCCATCCACTCTAGAGATCAAGGTTTTCCCACGGGTGAAGACTAGATGAAGACTAGCCGAGATTGTATGAGTAAATACCAAGCAAACAATACAAACACAATAAAGAGATCATAGGATGACCCATTCGGGCGCTAGCTCCAAACACACAAACAATCTTTCAGGAATTGAACAACCTTACAATGATGCATCTTCCTAAATCAGATAAATGAAAGCAAATCCTACTTATACTGTTCATTTGTAGCAAGTGCCCTGGAACAAGATTTACTCTCACACCTAAGCAATCTCTTTATTTTTTAGACTCTGTTGAAATTGTACCTGCTAACATTTAACTCTGGGCTAGCTGAATATATATATATTGAATACATATATATGTATATATATACATATATATATATTACCTTAGCTAATATTAAAGACTAAATTCTTTCTCATACTCCAAAGAAATAATGTTCTACAGTATTTTCAATTAGAGATTTAGAGCAACTTCCCAGACACAAATACTCAAACACATGTGAAGTCAGACACTATAACAGCTTGCATGACATCTACACAGGTTTAAACCAGACAAAAATCCCAGCACTCAGAGGGGGAAGTGAACACAAAATTACACATCTAACCAAGAAGTAATTTGAAATTCAGTATGCTGGAAAAGGAAAAATCAGTTTCTCCAATAGAGTGTATCCACTATACTGCATAGTAGACTCATGATCAGGAATGGTAGAACCAAGGCAAAATGAGTTTTATTTTTTATTTTTTTTTTTTTCTTGTGTGTGTGTGTGTGTGTGTGTGTGTGTGTGTGTGTGTGTGTGTGTGTGTGTGTTTGGGGTTTGTTTTTGGAATCTTTTTCTTACTAGATTTCTGTGTTTTTTTTTTCAGTTTGTAATCCCATATTACTGATTACCCTACCATAGCTCACACAGTGGAATACCTTGCAAAAAAAAAAAAAAAACCAACATATATTTTTCATTTAGTGTTTAGAAAATGAGGCTTGTAAGGGAAAGAAAAAATGACATAAAGTGGATTTAAAATATGCAGGAGTTTTTGTATCTACAGATTGACAGGCATGATTCCCCATGTGAGTACAAACCATAGAGATGACATAAGATCATACCAAAGGACATAATGAGACCATGATCAGACCTCCTTAACACAAGTTCCTGCTTCTATTTTTGCATATTAATTTTGTCTTTACATGAAAGAAAGTTCTGAAAAATAATGACTATATCTACACAAAATTTTCCAGTGTTTTAACATTTAAGCATTACATCATGATTCAAGATCCATTTAGTACATTGTCAAATCATTTCAATTCCCCATGATGGAAATGAGAAAACTGAGCCTGAGGATCATCTCCTCTAAAATTAACATTGGCATTAGTGAATTTTCCAATAATTTTAAAGTACAGTAAATAGTACTTTAAGCCTCTGAAAAAGTGAAAACAAACATGAAAAGACAGATATCTAATTATCCCAGTAAGCAAAAAACAAAAATTTTGAAAGTAAGTTTCAAAGTAAGGTAAACTGTTTAGCTAAAAAATTTCATCTTTTGTCAGCTCCCTGGTAAATAATGTTTTCTTTCAATTCACCTTCTAAGCCAACTTGTAAGCAGTTTTCATATGGAAACTAAGTATTAAGAAACTATGTACAATGAAATTGTTTTGTGAGCATGTGTACTTTCAAAAACATCTGCATTTATTTTTCAATGATTTTGAAATAAAATATGACACTGATTATAATACATAAACAGGACTTTTTTATTTTACAACTATAATAAAAAACTACACTTTCATATAACAAAGACAGCAGAACTTATTAGCTGAGAATGTTTTGGCTCAAGTCTAATGTATATGTTCTAAAATTTACTTATGTTTTAGGTCACTTTTTTTTCTGTAAATTAAGGATACTAGAGTTCAAGATTTAAGGTTTCTGTGACATTATGCTAACGTTTGGTTACTAAAATTTATTTTAACATTTTTTAAAAATATTTTAATGTAATTTTATAATTATTAATAATTTTTAATCAGCAACAAAAACTACTATAGTTTTTTTTAAATAAAATTATCAAATATGTTGCAATAATTCCTTTAAGTATCTTTCCTGCTCATGAACCATGTCTCATTGTTTTGGTTTTTTCTTTTTTGTCTCCCTCCCTCCCTCCCTCCCTCCCCCCTCCCTCCCTCCCTCCCTCCTTCCCTCCCTCCTTCCCTCCCTTTTTGTTGGTTGCTTTTTTTGTAACAGAATCTCGCTGTTATCAGGCTAGACTCAAACTGCGTCGATACCGCTTAATTATCTCAACAGCTGGGACTATAGGTATAGTCATTGCATGCAGCTCATGTTTTATTTGATAGAGAGTAATAATCTGTGTTTCATACTTCAATTGCATTGAGCGTGACAATTCAAGTACATAACAAAGCAGGCTTATGAAATCTCAGAGCTTACTTGCAGAGACTTACCTTTTCAAAAAAACCCACACCATCCTAATCTTTCCTGATTATTCCACCAACTGGGATTAAGTGTTCAAGATATATGAGCCCATGAACCATTCTCATTCAAACCACCACAGGTGGGAAGAACCACAATACAATGAAATAACATGGTCACTATTTGACATTCAAGAAGGGTAACTGTTTTCTTAGGCAAAATAAACCCAAAGTGGAGCTTCCTGTTGTTATAGCTTTTCCCTTATCAACTACAATCATTCCTCCCCCAGCCCATCGCCAGTAGTCCCTCTATTTCTGGTTTACTGCTTCCACCATGTTGTATACTCCTACCAAAGGATTTGGAGCTAGGAACTACCAGATGAAGGGATATGGGTGGTGTTTATCTTTCTGGGTCTGGGTTAAATCATTAAGTATAATCTCCTCCCTAGGTCCATCTATCAGCTGCAAATTTCATGATTTTATTTTCTTTATAACTGAACAGTATTCCTTTGTGTATATGTACCACATTTTTATCATCCATCTGACTTTTTGAAAGAAATTTAAGCTGTTCCCATCTCCAGATATTGTGAATAGGGTGGCAATGAGTATTGCTGAACAAGAGTCTCTTATGGAGTAAGATGGCAATTCCTTAGCGAATAAGCCAAGGAAAGGTATTACTGAGTCACATTTTATTTTAAAGGTCTTTCAATTTTTGTTTTATTTTGCTTTTGTTTGTTTTGCAAGTTTTAGGTCAATATTTGAAATTCAGAAGTTGAGAGTATTGAAGATAAGATGGTGAATACTATGTTTGATGAATTAACTAAGTTTTATTAATGCACTATATCTAATGAACACACAGGAGAAGATATTTTGGACAGAATAATTTGTGTCCAAAAATATTTGGACACAGATCAGTCATAATTTTCAGTATGAGTAGTCAAAACTATTCTTGTCTATGTAATTGCAAATGGATATCGTGTGCCTGATTCTGATAGTATAGAAGTTGTTTATTTAGAATGACAGAGCTAGATGAGAATTGTGAATTATAATGGCCTCTGTATATCAGAATAGTACTCAATTAAACTGATATTTCTTCAAAAAAATACACTTGGAAGCATTTAAATTGGGAAGATTTAGATTTCTAAAGAATTTATGTTCTCATTTCTCTACCTTGTTTTCAGGTTTATTTATAAACATTTAATTCTGGTAAGTCTGATTTTTATTTATGTCCTTTAAAAAATATTGAGTACATATTAGGTTACTAGGTATTAAAAATATTGAGTACATATTAGGTTACTAGGTTTTCTGTTAATAATCAGAGTGTTGATAGCCTGAAAGGATGAAATGATTTCTGCTGTGACAAAAATTAGATGGAAGACAATATAAAATTCAAGAGATTTTATGTGAACATGTGTGTGTGTGTGTGTGTGTGTGTGTGTGTGTGTGTGTGTGTGTGTGTGTGAAAGGTTTTAGAATTACTGCTCTTCGCTAGCCTAAAACTTGCAAATTTGGCTAGACTAGCTGGATCAAGTTTTAGAATTCTGTCTGATCCATCTCAACCTCAACAATTCTGGGAATAAAAAAACAAGAACCATGCCCAGGTATTTCCCTGAGGTTCCAGGGTAAAATTAGGTCCCTTATGCTTTCATGGCATAGCACATTACGTCCCTAGACTTCAAGAAACAGGTCTAAGTAATAGATTGTCATGATCAAACCTGATGCAACATACATATAGGGGTAAATATTAACTAAAGACAATGATCAGATAAAGCTAAGGATTATAAAAATAATCCATTTGGTTTAAAATAGGAATAGATATTGAAAAACATATAGGAAATTGATCAAACAAATCTTTTGGAATATATTTTTCAGATAACATAAAAGAAATGACTCTAAACTTGGAGGGACCTCACATTGATAAAAATGCAAACATTTTAAATATATGATTAGAGACATCTGAGGAAAACGAGGCATAAAATATACTTGGGTCTAAAAAACTAGTCTCTGAAATGCATAAACAGGCCACTGTGGTATCCTGGACAGGTAATTAGCTTAAATGAAGTCTCTTATATCTCATGTGACTCATGGTACTTCTCAAAATAGATCTCCCCAGCTCTGCAGGAAGTATTGGTCTTCACAATATCAGGTATACTAGTTAAGGTCCTCTTTTCTTCCACAATTTCCTCAGTTCATTTTTCACCTCTGCATTCCTTAAGTGTGTAGATCAAAGGATTCAACATTGGCTCAACAATGATAGCGGACACAGCCATTGCTTTATCAATGGGGTAAGTGACCACAGGCCTCATGTACAAGAAGATGCAAGGTACAAAAAACAACACCACCACTGTGAAGTGAGAACTACATGTAGAGAGGGCTTTGTGCCTTCCTTCAGAGCTGCAAGACTTCAGAGAGCACAGGATGACCACATATGAAGTCATGAGCATAAGGAATATGGTCAAACACATTACCCCACTGTTATAAATGACTAAGAGACCAGGATATGTGTGTGTCCATGCAGGCTAATTCGCAAACAATGGGAACAAGTCACACATAAAATGGTCAATGATATTGGGGCCACAGAATGGAATTTGATATAAAGAGAGCTGAATGGTTGCATGCAAGGATCCTCCAACCCCAAGCGCCTCCCATCATCAAGCAGCACACTCGAGGGTCATGATAGTCATATAATGCAGGGGTTTACAGATGGCCACATAACGAAGTCTAGGCCATCACAATGAGAAGGATGATCCCTGCACCACCTAAGAAATGGTCTGCAAAGAGCTGAGTCGTGCAGCCTTCAAACGAGATAGTTGTTCTGTCAGAAAGGCCATCCACAATCAACTTGGGAGTAGTGACAGATGAATAAGTGACGTTCTATGAGAGACAGAGAAGTGAGGAAGGAATACATGGGGGGACCTCAGACTGTGGCTTCCCTAGTTATGGTTATTACAATGAGTACATTTCCCAGCACTGTGGCGCTGTAAATGATTAGAAACAATGCAGAGAATAGTTTCCTTATCTCTTGATTCTTGGTAATTCCCAAAAGAATGAATTTCTGTCCCATTGTCTCTACTCCCCATTTGCTGGTAAAAACATGGAACTCTGAACTGGGGGACCTGAAAAAAAAGTTTATTTTTATTTGTTTGTTTTTTTGTAACTTCTTCTTATTTAATTATTTTATACAATATATTTTGATCATATTCTTTCCCCCTTGTCTATTCTTCCCAGATACTATCTTCCTTCCTATACATCTAACTTCATTCTCTCCTCTAGTCCCCTCCCCCTTTTTCTTCCCTCCCCCTCTCATCTCCTCCCCCTCCCCTCTCCCTCCTCTCTCCATTCTCTCTTCTCCCTGCCCTCAATCTCTCAAAAGCAAAATATAAAAAATAAATATTAAATTAAAAACTCCCGTGATTTGGTTTTGACTTCTTATAAGAATCCTATTCTTTAATGAATAATTCCTGGACACATGATATCTTTTCTCCCCTGTGAGTGCCATCAACGGAACTATGGGAAACCAGCTAGTCCCAGTAGACTCTAACAGATCTTTCATTTCTATTGATACCATTACAAGTTGTCTTTCACAGATATATATCTTTTGCTTTCTGTTAAAGCAACTTAGGAAACCTGCTTCATCATTTTAGTTTGTGCATATTGCTAGGAATATTATATGATTAACACCCTTGGGAAAACCTTTATCAATTGGTAGGTAAAAAGAAAAAGATGTAAGTAATAATCAATTAGGTACAATAGTGCTTTAATCTTTTGTCTATAACTCCCACTCCTTAATATCTATTTTTACACAATACGAACACACACATATGCATAAGATGTTCGCTAGTTTTCTTTTTGCCACTTTGTGCATAGAATGCTGACTTAGTTTATCAATAGACACATAGAAATGCTTAGAAACATTGAAAAATTTTAGTATAATTTATTAAAAACTCTTCTGAATATTTAGAGAAAATTAAAAGATCATGGACATACAGTCCTATAGAAATAAAACTAAGTTGTATTAATTGGAAACCATCATGCCAAGGACTATTACAACATTAAGGGTATTTCAAGATGACTGGTTTTGTTATTTTGAGAAGTATGAATAATACCTGGCCATTGTGGTGCATAAATATAATTCCAGTCATGGGGATTCTATGTTTGAAGCACAGATTAGACAAATAGTGAACAATTATCTCAAAAAATTAAAAATAAAGAAGCTAAAAAGTTCTTCATGAGAATGAGCAGTAGTTGTCTGCTTGTCAGTTTCTGTAAATAAGTCTTAGTGAACTAATAAAACTAGATTAACTTCCCATTGTTGGATATGTGATCATGTTTATCTTAACCCTAGTCACTACATTCCACTTCTCAGTTCCACGAAGAATTCTGTCTTACCTTGGTATCAGAGGATTAGAAAGGAAACAAAATATAAGAAAATGTTTGCAGGTGTGCTATCCAATAATTCACCATGAGTATTTTTCTAAGTTTCTCAGAGTTCACTTAGCCTCTGTTTATGCCTTCTGCTAACAAGTTTATAACCATCCCTCCTTTCCTCATTGCTTCCTTCGTCAGCATCACCTTAGCATTCGTTTTATGCTCCTTCAATGATTCCATATTTGTCATAATTCAATTATTTTGATAATGTTTTTAAATTTTATATAAATCTTTGTCTTATACGAGTAGGGCTAAGGATTTCAAATTTATCATTTTTGTATAATTTATATTGCTACACAACACACAGTAATGATTCAAATAATTAAATTCCATACACAAAATTAAATTGATCACGAGGCGCTAGCATGGTTGGTATGAGTTCTGTCTCCAGAAATTTAAATACATCATCAGAGCCTGTTGGCATTTCTTTGGCATCCATGCTTATACCCCCACTTGCCACCCTTCATCTTTACTATTTCAGTCTTACACATGTTATGTCCAAAAGTCAGTAACTGAAACTTACCTTGGTCTCTCAATTCAGTACTGATATCTCACCATCATATCCTTTTTACATATTAAATTTTGATGTCTAATTACATGAATTAAAATTAAACTGAAATCAATTGGTAGTTCAGAACTCTTCATCCTGAAGCCACAATTGTCCACACAAATAAAGCTAAGATGAATTAATTTAAAAGACAACTCCAAATAATATCTCTCTGATTAATCAGGTCAAGTTTATAATCTCTGATTTTATGACTACCTCAAATTTAAGTTTCTTGCCATTCCTGTGACCTTGAAAGTCATTTATCTATTCGATCCACTAAATAAAACACAAACATTGTGCAAGTAAGATGTCTAATCCCATATCTAGATGATGAAAGACTCAGGTCCAGAAGGAAGGTTTCCATGTGGATTCCTCTAAAGAAGAGCAAGGACTCAGAAGAGAGTCTGAGTACATCGAACATCATCCACTGAAACCTATCTTTATAGAAATGGAGTTAACAATAATTTCAAAGAAAGGGTAAATGTTATGTTTGCTGTGGACATGTAGTTAACAATTATTTCAAAGAAATTGTAAACACTGTTAGCTGTGTCCATAGAGTTAAGTAGAAAATGTGATGTTAGTGGCAGGTGAAGTCTTTTACTTGTCCTCTACATAAGAAAAACTCCTGGAAAAAAGCAGCCAGCAGGTTTTCACAAAATCATTCATGTCTCCATGTCTCCCATTTGGTGGTATCTTGAGTTGAGATCATAAACTGTCTCCAGATTACATTTTCAAATAGCAATCATTAGTATGTTGGCTGTAATGTAATGTTTAAGGGTAAAATAACTCAGAGGGCACTTTTCAAACAGTTTATATTTTCAAGATGAGCATGCTTGCATCATTCCATGTGCATCCTTTTTGTGGCCTTGTCTCCATTGACTGAGTAGCTCACCATTTTACCAGTAAATTCCCATTGACTGTTAACATGCTCAGGGTTTTCCTGAGGGTATAGGGTTATACTGGCACAAGTACAAACCTGAAACTTCAAAATCAAAAACAAAAGCTAAAGGAAGAAACAAACAAAAAAAAAAAAGAAAAACTTTCAGGTTTTCAACAAACTGTAGATATAATCATCATAGGATTTAATTAAGTTATCAGCTATGAATCATAATCCATGATCCATGTGTTTGAAAATAAAGATAGAGTATATAATTATCCCAGCCACCACTCCAGTGTTCTGAGCCAATTATTTCTCCTCTGCACTTAGCCTGGTACTCTGATCATATTATCAGTTTGTTATTGAAAAAACATTATTAAAAAAGTCTCTAGAATTTTCCATAGGGAAACAATTAACAACTTGATCATATTCAGTCTTCAACATTTAATATTCTAAAACAGTAGTTTTCAACCTTTCTAATACTGTTGTCCTTAATAAAGTTCCTACGTATTGTGGTGATCCTCAAGCATAAATTATTTTCATTGTTACTTCATAACTGCAATTTGGCTACTGTTATGAATCAGGGAATGTAAATATCTTTGGTTTGCTATGGTCTTAGGCAGCCACTATGAAAGGTCATTTAACCCACAAAGCAGTCATGAACCATAGTTTGAGAACCACTGTTCTAAAAACTTTTCAGTTTTGAAAAACAAAAATTTTTTGTCTATATTCAAAAGTAAGCAAACCATGATCCCTCCTACCCCCTGTCTGGATTACATTTATGTTGCTGTAAAAAATAGTATCCCTACAAAGGCAACTTTAATAGATAAAGGGCTTATTGGGCTGCAGTGTTAGGTAACATGCAGTGTTACCATCATTGTGGAAAATCAAAGTGGAACCCTGAAGTCACTAGTCACATCCATAGTTAAATGCAGAAAAAATGCATGCATGTGTCCATGCCTGTTTTTAGCTCCTTCTCTTCATTTACAATCTGAAATGTAAAACAGGTAAATGATGCTGTCTACATGGTTGGGTTCTCCACACCCAAATTATCTCAGTCAAGACAATACCCCACAGATGCATACCTTAATCCACTTAATCGTAGTGCATCTTTCAATACTCTCTTGCAGGTGATTCTAGGGGTGTGGAATTTTGTGTTCTTTTTGTCAGTATTGTGTGACATAAAAGCATTCTGCAGGCAGCATTTTTTCTCTCTCAGCAGCTGCTCTAAATACCAATTCAGATATTTATTATTAATTATAAATGTTCGACCAATAGCTCAGGCAGGTTACTAGCTAACTCTTACCTTTAAGATAACCCACATTAATTTTCTACCTCTGCTACGTGGCTGTATCTTCTTTTTACACAGCATGCTCATCTTGCTTCTCTCCATTTCTCTTGAAGTTCCCAAGACTCCAGTCTTCTTCCTTGCAGTGTCCCGTGCCTGGCTGTCCCACCTATACCTCTTGACTAGTTACAGGCCAATCAGTTCTCTAATAAACCAATCAGAAGGCATCTCTTTACAGTCTATGAAAAGATTTTTTTCCATAATAACATTCTGCTGATTTTGGTTCACTTTTTTTTTCCTTGAAAATAATATGAAATGCTGCATTAAGATAAACACGGATCTCAGACAAGAATTTGGACTTTGAAATACATTTGAGAATGATATAGAATATGGGGCCTTTTGAAGTTGGATTGAATATTTTTTTTGTATATATGTCTATAAGCCTTTGGGAGCCAGGGAGTAGAACATAGTGATTTGAAACAAAATATTCCCCAAAGGGAGTGCACTCATTAGGAGGTGTGGCCTTGCTGGAGGAAAGGTGTTACTGTGGGGTTGGGCTTTGGGGTCTCTTTTCTCAAGCTTCCCTCAGTGTGACAGTAGGTCTACTTTCTGCTGAAGAAGTAGGCAGCTCCATATCTGCCTGTACATCGTCATGTGCCCCCGCCCCACATCATAATGGTAATGGACTGAACCTCTGCCATCTAAATTGAATGTTTTCTTTTGTAAGAGTTGCCATGGTCATGATATCTCCTCTTCAGTAATATAAACCCTAACTGGACAATTACTTTTGTTTATATTGTGAAGCCCATGCAATTTAACCTGGGCCATCTGTGTATTTGTCCATTGCATGTGAGTTATCCATTAGAACCCCATTTTGTCAACAGAAGATCAACAGCAATATTTTCCCTTTCCCTGAAATGTTCAGTACCTTGTGTTCAGCACTGAATAATGGGGATCCTGGCTTACTCCTCCATCCTTCTCCATACTTACTGGCCCGTCCATGGCTCATACTTTGTGCTCTATATTCTCTTGCTAACAACCATTATCACTTGGTTGAAGAGGAATCTCCAGAATTTTTTAAATATGAATTTGGCAAAAATGGAAAAGAGTGTTAACCACTTCCTCCAGTATTTTGGGGACTCTTATTTAAGAACTATTTATTCAACTTACTAGCTCCTTGTATTCTTATATTAATCTTTTTGAAATATTTTGGATTTTATTCTATATTAAATATGTGATTGTAATTTTAATTCCAGCTAAGACATCCATTGTTTTTAGTTTGTGCATTTTTCCATTATAAAACTTTTTTCCTTACCTTCTCCTCTTTTAATAATAATTTCTTCCTTCTTTTTTTAAAATTAATTATTTACTGTATTAATTTGGCTTTGATATAGGGAGTCTGATATATCCAAAGCTAATGTAAGAACTTTTTATTTATGATCTTGCCCTAATTCATATTGCCTCCAACTCTTGTTTTCTATATTTATAAGTGTGGGTCGACCTTGTCTAATTTTTTTTCAACTCTGCAGGGGTACAAACCTTTAGCTTTGGGACAGTCTTTAAAATGCATCCTTTCTTTCTAATATATATTAAAATAGTTTCTCCTATAAATTTAAAAAATACTGTTAACATTTATTTTTATTTCATTATTAATAAGTGTTTTTGCTTAACATTCTCGTGCCTGGGAACATTTGTAGTAATTATTATTTTTCATTGGCTGTCATCTCCTTCTATTTTACATAAAACCTATGACATTGTCCACCTTCTTTCTGCATTTCTCTCTCATTAGAAAACAAAAGGCTTCCAAGGTATAACATAAAAAAAGCTATAATATGATAAGGTAAAACAAAACAACACAAAAAGAATATGACAAAACAAATAGAAGGAATGAGGTCCTAGAAAAGATGTTGAGCTAAAGCGACCTCTGCAAAAGCATGCTCAAACCAAACACCTCTGTGGTACCAGGCCCAGTCCAGTGACCTCCACAGGAGCAGGCCCAAGCTAGTAGCCTCTACCAGGGCAGGCCTGAGCCAACTTCTGCAGGACCAGGCCTGAGACAGTGACCTCCAGGGGAGTAGGCTCAAGTGGGCATCATCAGTGGGAGCAGGCCTAAATGATCTCAGCGTTTGCAGAGCAATCCCTAGGAGAACCACGTGACCACTGGGAAATTGTCGGGAGTGACTTCTGGGGTGACTAGAATCCTGATCATGCCTCCACCACTCCACCACCTTGCTTCTTACAGGTGAGTTTTTAAAATGTAAGAGTAAGACTGGAATAAATAGTTACTAGCAAAATTGACAATATACTTACACTTTGCAGTATGGAGATCTTTACTTCTATTCCATGATTTATTTCCCCCTTCTCATTTTTATGTTCTTTTATAAAAATTGTGGGGAAGAATTTTAATTCCATCAGATGGAGGCAGAGGCAGGCATATCTTTGTAAGTTTGAGGTCAGACTGATCTACCAAATTGAGTTCCAGGACAGACAAAGAAACCATGTATCAAAAAAGCAGGAAGTCAAAACAAAATAAAACAAACAAACAAAAAAATAAAAACAAAGCAAAACAATAAAACAACCAAAGAACAACAACAGAAGAAAATGGCCATACCTATAGTCCTTCTATGACCAACAATTTAAGCTATTTGTTCATGCCTAGTTTTAATGTACAATTTTGAATACAGTGTCTCATGTAATTCAGAGTAACCTTAAACTTTTAGTCTTCTGATCTTTACCACTCAAGTGCAATGACTACAAGCATGTTCTATCATTCCTTGGGGGGTAGTAGTGAACTTTTAATTGGCTCTTCATTATTCTGACACTTTGTTTTCTTAAGTTTGAATCTGAGAACCAGCTCCCCTCTAATAGAAAATGTGTGTGTGCCAGTAGATGTCCTTACAGAACTTGTTAGTTATACACTCACTTTATTACTGCCAATAAACCATTCCTCAGGGTCCTTCCCAGAAAGTATATTAAGTTGTATGGTATACAATTGTGTGTGTGTATGTGTGTGCATTTGTGTGTGTGTGTGCGTGTAACAGACACAATTAAGAAATGAAAAAAAATAATGTTTCAGAGGAAATATTTCTCACAGAATAATTATGGTGCGTGTCAATGGAGACTGTAGAGATATGAGTAAACATTAGGACTGGATAGCGAACAATATAAAAGGGAAGCTTCGAAGCCATTTACTAAAGACACAGGGATTTATCACTCAGTGTTTCCTACTTGCATGCAGTTTAGCTATTTCCAAATCTAAGTCCCTCTGAATAAGAGGAAACTTATTTAAAAACTTTTGGAATAGTCATTGTGTCTTGTCATGGTTTCAGGAGTGGGTGGTGTTGCATTGTGGAATAATAAAAGAAAAGCTAGGGGTAGTTGAAAAATGAGCCATGCTACTTACTACACAGGACATGACTTGGATGATTTTAAACATGGTAAACCATTACTTTCATATATGCATGTGACAGAAATTGGGAATAATTTCATTTTAATTTTAACATAAGTGAAATTTTTCTTATCATAGGAGGAAGTTTCTAGTCTCAAACATGGCTCTTGCTTGAAAAATTTAATTGATAGATTAGCTTAGAATCATTTTGCTAGAAATTTATATAATTCCTGTAAGTTTGATGATATCAGGTATTTGATGTTCAAACCATAAAGAAAGCAAAAATACAGTAAAAAGTTATGAAGATTTAGTCATCTACTGGAAAGAAGCATATTGTCTTGGTCCCAGGGAAGTTTTTACAAAATACCTTCCTTTCCCTCCAATCAATGGCCACCCCCAGAGAACACACTATTATTAGAGCTGCTGAACAGAAAATGTTTGCATTCTGAATTAGCATCTCCATCAGAGTGAGGTAAGGCTCTGGATCCACCTGGATGCAGCAAGTCTACATCTCACGTGAGTAATCCATGCTCTTACTGTCCTGGACAGACACAGGAAGAAATATAAAGTCACCACAAACCCTCCAAATAAAGAAATCCATCTCTACCAACATAAACAACAGGACATAGAAAAGGAACATGAAATAAATTGAGTAAAGTCCATTTATGTATACCTCTTTAGCAATTGTTCTTAATTAGATAAAATGTAGATACCCTAGTGACTTGGGTGGGCTATTTCTCTAATAGACCCAAGAATCCTACAAAAAGATTTAAGTATTTTGTTAAATAATTAAGTCTATGAACTTGACAAGGATTGTTAACTGGGTTAAAGTTTTCCCAGACACGTAAAACAGTAATCTGCAAATATTTGCTGATGTCTGAGTACTCGTGAACAAGTTTGTCTCATGTGAATGAAGCTTCGAATTACAAAATATAGTTACAAAAAGAAAAAAGAAAGGTAAAAACAATATCACACATTAAATGCAGATGATCTGATAACCTTATATATTTTTCTCCAAAAACACTGCAGAAAAAGTGATTAATAATCATTTTATTGTTTGATTGAGTATTTCATGAGGGATAACATACAATTATTTTCTTTCTGAGATTGGGTGATCTCAGTTAATAAAACACATATCAAAGAAAGTTCACACATTTTCTGTACAAATTTAGT
>CAWTZC010001304.1:0-52769 GCA_963919715.1 Microtus obscurus
ATATATATGATTTGCTGAACTGCTATTGCCCTTTTTCCCATGATTTTCTGCATTTTATATCCACTAAAGTCACTACATTTTCACTATGATTAGAGAACAATTGATAGTATGAATGCCTCAGAGCTTTAGAGATGTAACATACCATCATACATGACATGGTTACATATGTTATATCAAACTTTAGCCTTCCAGGGAAATTTTCAGTGATTATCCCTAATGTTGTGATCTTCGAGGCCTTGATGATATACATTTGTAACAAAGTTTGGAGCCAATATTTAAATTTTTATTTATTTCTTTTTCTTCTTTCATCATTTATTTATATATTTTACATACCAATCACAGTTTTCAGACTTTTTTCCTCCCCCCACGTCTCCCCTATACTCCCATCCACTCACCCTCTGTCTCCTGTCTCTACTGAGACGGGGTAAGGCCTCTTATGGGAATCAACGAAGCATGGCAGATGAAGCTGAGTCAGGACCAAGCTCCTTCCCTCTGCATCAAGGCTGAACAAGTCATCCTGCTATAGAAAATAGGTTCCAAAGTGCCAGCTCATGAATCAGGAACAACACCTGGTCCCACTGCTAGGGTCCCCACAAAAGTCTCAGCTACTCAGTTGTCACCCAGATGCAAAGGATCTAGGCTGGTCCTATACTGACTCCCTGGCTATCCCACAAAAGTCCATGAGCTCCCACAAACTCAGGTCAGCTGTCTCTGTGAGTTTCCCATCATGATCTTGACTCTCCCCCCTTGCTCATATAATACCTCCACCCTATCTTTACCTGGACTCCTAGAGCTCAGCCCAGTGATTACCTTGAATCTCTGCATCTGATTCCATCAGGTATTGGATGAAGGTTCTATAATGGTAACTAGGGAAATCACCTATCTGGTTATAGGGGAAGGTCAGTTCAGGCACCCCCTCCAATATTGCTTGGAGTCTTAGCTGGAGTCATCCTTTTGGGTTCCTGGGAGCCTCCTTGGCACCAGGTTTCTTGCTAACCCCAAATTACCCTCTCTATCAAGATCCCACTGTCTCCCCCATCCCTCTCACAACTTGACCATCCTGATCCCTCATGTTCTCATGCCCCATCCCTTCCCCTCTACTCCTCCATACCTGCCCCCAGTTTACACAAGACATTACATCTACTTATTCTTCCCAGGGAGATCCATGCACCTCTTTTAGGGTCCTCCTGGTTCCCTATCCTCTCTGGAGCTGAGGATTGTATCCTTTGCTTTTACAGCTACTATCTACTTACGAGTGAGTTCATACCGAGTTCATACCGTGTTTGTATTTTGGGGTCTGGATAACCTCACTCAGTATGATTTTTTTCTAGTTCCATCCATTTACCCTCAAATTTCATGATGCCATTGTTTTGTGGGTTTTTTTTTTGCCCCTGACTAAAAATTCATTGTGTAGATATACAACAATTTCTTCATTTCTTCATTCATTCTTTGAGTGAGGGACATCTAGGTTGTTTCCAGGATCTGCCTACTAAAGAATGCTATAAACATAGTTAAAAAAGTCTCCTTAAGGTGTGGTTGAATGTCCTTTGGGGATAGCATGATTAATAAAAACCCAGAGACAGAAATTGTGGTTCAACCCGAAGGTCAGAAAAGCAAAGCAGTCAGCAACTGGCTCTTACCTCTATCAGAGTTCAAAAGACTCCAGGAACTTCAGAATGAGACTGTGAATGAAAGCTGTCTCCTCAAGTTTTATATTCCACTCTGGTGCTTTGATTAAAGGCATGTACCACCACCTCCTGGATTCTAAGGCAAACGAGAGTGGATACTGGGATTAAAGGTGTATGTCACCACTGCCTAGTATGTAAGGCTAATCAGTGTGTCTGTTTTACTCTCTGCACTACAGGCAAGATTTATTTACTAAGATAAAAATGAGATATTTCTACATTTGGGTGTATTACTAAGAATGGTATTACTGGGTCTTGAGATATACTGATTTTCAATTTTCTGAGAAGCCTCGATACTGATTTCCAAAGTGCAAGTTTGCACTCCTACCAGCAGTGGAAGATGATTTCCTTTACTCCACATCCTTTCCAACATAGGCTGTTATTAGCGATTTTGATTTTGGCCATTTTGTGATCCAAGTGTGACATGAAAGAGAACCTGACAAATGGCTCCATCCTCTGTTGCCAAAGCTAATTTGATGATAGTGAGGGCAACAACCATGTAGTTATGGAGAACTGCAGGGAGACTGGCTACCCATTAGCTGTTAAACTGGGCACTATCACACCCAATGGAGCCGATTTCTAGTCATATGATGAGGATGATATGGTTCTGGACCCTATCATGGCAGAACACTTGTCCCACTTCGGCTGAAGACAGACAGACAAGACTGAGCTGGTGATAGACAGGAACCAGAGGATTGGTGAATGGGAGCTGATCCAGGAGTCAGGTAGACACTCAAGCCTCTGTTTGGCCCTGA
Organism: Microtus obscurus; assembly: GCA_963919715.1. NCBI lineage: Eukaryota > Metazoa > Chordata > Mammalia > Rodentia > Cricetidae > Microtus > Microtus obscurus. The sequence goes on from CAWTZC010001304.1 coordinate 2,441, forward strand.
TTACACAGGCATTTGGAGCATGGGGAACAGCTGCTACCTCAACTCTGTGGTGAAGATACTCTTCAGCTTCCCTGACTTCCAGAGGGAATATATGGATAAATTGGAGAAGATATTACAGAATGCCCCAACAGACTCTACCCAAGAGTTTAGCACCCAGGTGGCCAAACTTGGCCATAGTCTTCTCTCTGGAGAATACTTCAAGCCTGCTCCCATCCCACTAACCACTCCCTCCACTCCTCCCAATTTCCGCACCTTTTTTCAATCCCAGCCGAACATCCACTCCTCAGAGAGGGTAAGTCAACAAAGTCCGACACATCACTCTAGGGAAGAGGACCGAGGCTCTGCCCCCTAATTATAGGCTTAGAAAAGTATCCCTCCAAAAAGAATGGGATCCAAAACACCAGTTAAAGCACCAGGGATAAATCCTGGTCCTAGTGCTAGTAGCCCCATGGATTGCCCAAGTCACACAACTGTCACTAACATTCAGTGGACCTAGTTTGGTCCTATGCATCTCCCCCTGCTCTCAGTCCAGAGTCAGTGAGCTTTCACTATGTCAGGTCAGTTTCTGTGGGTCTCCCCATTATGGTCAAATCCCTTTTGCTCATATTATTGCTCCTCCCTCTCTTGGACTGACCTGTGGAGGTTTGGTTCATTGCTTATCTGTGAATGTGGGAATCTGCCTCCATCATTTGCTGGATGAATTTCTACGATGACAATTAAGGTAATCATAAATCTGATTACAAGCAAAGGTCAGTTCAGGCACCTTCTCCACTATTCTTGTGGAGTCATTCTTGTGGATTCCTGAGAATTTCCCTAGAGCCAGATTTCTCTCTAGTCCCATCATGTCTCCCTCAATCACAATATCACTTTCCTTGCTCTCCCTCTCTGTCCTTCCCTCATCTCAACCATCCAGATCCCTCATGTTCTCCTCCTCCCTCTCATTTGCTCCTCCCCTCCGCTCCTGCCCTCTGTTCTCCCCACTCCTAATTTTCTTAGGAAATCTTATCTATCAGGATGAGGACCGATCTTCAAAATATACGAAGAATTCAAGAAACTAGACAGGTCGGCCCTTTGTTCGCAAGACACCCAAGCAGCAGGGAGATCAGATCCGGGTACCAGGAGTGACATCGCTGGGGTGAGTGAGTTTCTGACCACAGCAGCAGCCCGGGACAGGGAACGCAGTCGTTCCTCAACCCTCCTACACTTCCGGGTCAGCCTGCAGGGGCTATACTGCTCGATACCTCCTCTTTCTTCCTATCCCACCCAGCTTGCATCCACGGCCCTCCCCCACTCCATCTGACTCTCTCCCCTCTTTGAACCACACAACATCTCCCAGGTCAGCCTGTTTGGGCACTGGGACAGGGTCCGAATTGGGAGGGCACCCAGGAGGGTAGTAGCTCCTTTGTCTAGGTGGCCTGCCTGCGGCAGCAAGGTCAGGCCTTTGTTCGCGAGACACCCAAGCAGCAAGGAGATCCACTCTGGGCACCAGGAGAGACATTGGGCTTGCATCCACAACCCACCCAGAGTGGTGCTGAGGAGTTCCATCTGGATGGTTGTCCATGTTTGGGTACTGAGGAGTTCAAGCTCAGCAGGACGGTCCCTGCCTCTACACTGAAGAGATACACCCAGAGACTCAGTCACAGCAAAGACTGCACCAAGAAACCAGGCCTCTCTTGGCTTCATTTGAAGGAGGAGATGGGAAGGCGCCAATGCAAGAATTCCTCTAACAACCTGAAAGGCAACATGACATCACCAGAACCCAGGGATCCCTAGCACTGAACGCGGCTCTGGCCCGTACCTCAGTCACAAGGTTGGAATGGCAGAAAGTTAAGGAATGAGCTACATCTAGCCGGCAAAGCCACGCCTTTAGTCCTACTGAGATTGCTTGGTAAATTAAAGACTTATGTGGTCAGAAAAACAGAGTGATACAGTAAAAAGAGATTCAAAGATAAAGAAAATTTTTAAATCGTTTACAGTATGTTAAAAATGTATGCAAGCTAAAAGTAAGTTCTTAAAAGTAAAAAATAAGGAAGAAAAAGAGAAGTTGGTTGTGGTAGTACACGCCTTTAATCCCAACACTTGGGATGCAGAGGGAGATTGACCTCTGTGACTTCAAAGTGTGGTAGCAAACGCCTTTAATCCCAGTGCCTAGAAGGCAGAGACAAACAGATCTCTGTGAGTTCAAGGTGTGGTAGCATACACTTTTAATCCCAATGCCTGGGAGGCAGAGACAGGCGGATATCTGAGAGTTCAAGAACAGCCTGGTCTACAGAGTCCAGGTCAAAAAAAGCAGTGTTTAAATGAATGCAGTTTGTGTGTTGTTATTTCGGGCATAAGCTAGCCAGGCGACAGGGGTGCTGGGGGACACAACCCCGTCGCCCCAATTTCAACAACAAATGGTGCTGGCACAACTGGATGTCAACCTGTAGAAGAATGAAAATAGACCCATATCTATCACCATGCACAAAACTCAAGTCCAAATGGATCAAAGACCTCAATATCAATCTGAACACACTGAACCTGATAGAAGAGAAAGTGGGAAGTACCCTACAACAGATGGGCACAGGCGATTGCTTCCTAGGTATAACCCCAGCAGCACAGTCATTAGGGCAACATTGAATAAATGGGACCTCCTGAAACTGAGAAGCTTCTGTTAAGCAAAAGACACTGTCACTAAGACAAAAAGGGAACCCACTGACTGGGAGAAGATCTTCACCAACCCCGCAACAGACAAAGGTCTGATCTCCAAAATATATAAAGAACTCAAGAAACTAGACTTTAAAATGCTAATTAACCCAATTTAAAAATGGGGCACTGATCTGAAGAGAGAATTCTCACCAGAAGAAGTTCAAATGGCCAAAAGGCACTTAAGGTCATGCTCAGCCTCCTTAGCGATCAGGGGAATGCAAATCAAAACAACATTGAGATATCATCTTACACCTGTCAGAATGGCTAAAATCAAAAACACCAATGATAGCCCTTGCTGGAGAGGCTGTGGAGAAAGGGGTACCCTCATCCATTGCTGGTGGGAATGCAAACTTGTGCAACCACTTTGGAAAGCAGTGTGGCGGTTTCTCAGGAAATTTGGGATCAACCTACCCATGGACCCAGCAATGCCACTCTGGGAATATACCCACGAGATGCCCGATCATATGACAAGGACATTTGTTCAACTATGTTCATAGCAGCATTATTCGTAATAGCCAGAACCTGGAAACAACCTAGATGCCCTTCAATGGAAGAATGGATGAAGAAAGTGTGTAATATATACACATTAGAATACTACTCAGCGGTAAAAAACAATGACTTCGAATTTTGCATGCAAATGGATAGAAATAGAAAACACTATCCTGAGTGAGGTAACCCAGACCCAAAAGGATGAACATGGGATGTACTCGCCATAATTCGTTTCTAGAGATAAATAAAGGTCAGTGAGTCTATAATATGATATCCTAAAGAAACTAAATAAGAAGGTGAACCCAAAGAAAAAACATATAGTTATCCTTCTGGTTATGGGAAGTAGACTAGATTGCCAGGCACAATAACTGGGATCTTGGGGGTGTGGTGGGGGGGGTTAGGGTAGAACGGGAGAGAAATGTGAGAAGGGGAGGGTGGGGGGAACTTGGGGAAACGGGATGATTGGGAGAAAGGAAGGTTGGATAGAGTAGCAGGGAAGCACATAACTTAATTAAGGCAGTCATCTTAGGGTTGGCAAGAGACTTGAACCTAGAGGGGCGCCCAGGTACCCAGGGCGATATCCCCAGTTAGCTCCTTTGGCGGCCGAGGATAGGGAACCTGAAATGACCCTATTCTATAGCCATTCTGATGAATGTATTGCATATCACCATAGAACCTTCATCTGTAGATGGATGGAGATAGAGACAGAGACACACACTGGAGCATCGGACTGAGCTCCCAAGGTCCCAATGGGGGGCAGAAGGAGGGAGAACATGAGCAAGGAAGTCGGGACCACGAGGGGTGCACCCACCCACTGAGACGGTGGGGCTGATCTAGTAGGAGCTCACCAAGGCCAGCTGGACTGTGACTGAAGAGGCATGAGATAAGACCCGACTCTTTGAACATGGCAGACAATGAGGGCTGATGAGAAGCCAGAGACAATGGCAAGGGGTTTTGATCCTACTTTATGTTCTGGCTTTGTGGGAGCCTAGCCAGTTTGGATGTTCACCTTCCTATATTTTCTTTATCCATTCCTTGGTTAAGGGACATTTAAGTTTTTCCAGTTTCTTCCTATTTTCAATAAAACTGCTATGAACACAATTGAGTAAGTGTCCTTGTGGTATCATTGAGGATCCTTTAGGTGTATGTCCAAGAGTTGTATAATTATACCTTGGGGTAAATAGACTCCTAATTTTCTGAGAAACTGCCATATTGATTTCCATAATGGCTGTGCAAGTTTGCAGTAGAGGAGTGTTCCCTTTGCTCTAAGTTTTCTCCAGCTTGAGTTGTCAATTGTGTTTCTGCTCTTATCCATTCTGTCTCATGTAAGGCAGAATCCCAGAGTCATTTTGATTTGCATTGCCCTGATGGCTTTTGTAGCTGGACTGGGGGTTGTTTGGGATGAAAACAGAGGGATGAGGTGGGGAAGGGGTGGTGAGAGTATTGCAAGAACTGACTGGGATTCTTTGGGGTTAGGTTGAAACCAAGTGCAAGGGAAACTGGCAGGAGTCTGTAAAGATGACTCCAGCTAAGACTCCTAGCAATTGCAGACACGTAGACTAAACTGGCCATCTCCTGTGACTTGGCAAGACTTGCAGTAGAGGGATTGGGACACAAACCCAACCACATAACTTTCAACCTAATCTCTGTTCTGGCTGTTGGATGTGCTTGAGTGAGGGTGGCACAGTGATCGCACGGGCAGCCAATCAATGATTGATTGATCCCAGCCTGAGACCCACGCCAAGAAACTGAGCGTAACCCTGAACCTGCCCAGAGGGCCAGTACCCAGAGGCTCGATAACCCAGAGGTCTAGGAGAGAATCAGACATTAACTGAAATAAAAATAAATCAATGCAATGATACCTAACAATGTTCTGTTGTACTCGTAGATCGGTGCCTGGCCTTATAGTCATCAGAGAGGTTTCATCCAGTTAGGAGTGGAAACCAAGGCAGAGTTCCACTTCCCCGATTTAAACATTAAGTTGACTTTAGGCAGTCCTGCTAAAAAGAGGAAGGATTGCAGGAAGCAAGAGGTCAAGGATACCACAAGAAAACACTCAGAATCAACTAACCTGGCCTCATAGATACTCACCCAGACTGAACGGACCACGAAGGAGTTTGCATGGGACTAAACTAGGTCCTCTGCATATAAGTGACTCTTATGCAGCTTGGTTTTCCGGGGCTCCTAACAGTAGAAGCAGGGGCTGTTTCTGAAACAGCTAGTTTCTGAAATACTATTTCTCATACTGAGTTGCCTTGACCAGCTTTAATACATGGGAAGGTTCTTAGTCTTACTACAACTTGATATGCCACGTTTTGTTGATATCAGTGGGAGGTCTGCCCTTTTCTTAACAGATATGGAGAAGTAGAAGTGGGAGTGGCAGAGGAGAGGTAAGAGAAATTGGTAGGAGAGGAGGGAGGGAAAGCTGTTTTCTGGATGTTAAATAAATTAGAAATAAACAAACAAAAAATAAATGAGAAAAAAAACTCGACCAGCAATCTCATATGACAGAATACCATATTAAAAGGAATAGTATAAATGAAAAAAAAATACTCAAGTAAGTGATAATTTGAAATTCAATTGACTTCCTTTTGGCAAAATTAGTAGACAGGTAGTAACACTTTACTTTCAGTCTATTGAAGTGTCTTAACTTCAAGTTTTATGGCCGGTAAGAGTGTAATCCAAGACACACATTTTGGTAATGCTTTAATAAAATAAGATTTGGGATACTATGCCTGAAATCATCATAAATAACAAAAGCTTTAAGGATGTCCCCTTAAAATTTCTTCTAGTGCTTCTATAATACAACTCAGTAAATCTTCCAAATATTAACACATCTATCAAATACAACAAGTATTTATATGTATAATCATCTTTATTATAAGATTAGCAATTTACTCAAAATGAGAAATTAAATGACAAATAATGTTACAATGCAAACTTTAAATAAGTTTGTTATTCACTTATCTAAAAATGCAAGCTGATAAACAAGATATAATATTTGGAGATGGAATATTTTCAACAATAAATTATTATTATTTATATATTCAAAATATATTATTTTGAATTGCACTGTTGTTGCTGTAAGATGATTGTAATTGTCTATTAATGACTACCAGCCTATTTACGTGTCCCATATGATTTGGTGATTCAGTTAATTAACCTCATAATTGGGAAGCAGTTCTTAGTCATCTTCTTTCTAGTTCATGGTAAACTTTCTCAAGATTTCTGTGGTTTGCTTCCCTGGGGCCATGCTTTGAGACTTAAAACACAGTCTTTGACAGTCATATTTGGTTTCTGAGTCTTTCTTACATTGTAAGAATTTTTACGATGAACATTACCCTTTTAGTAACAAATAAAATTTTCTTGGTTCTTCTCCTGACATATTTTGAAAATGGAACTCTTATGGCTTAATTCCAAATTAAATTCATGTCTTTAATCAAAGTTTTATAATTGTTTTTTACGGAATTGAACAAAGAAACCTTTAATTAATGAACCTACACAAGGAGCATAGTTTTGGGTGGGTAGTTAATTAAAATGTTATATCATAATTCAGATATGAGAGTCTCTAAGTTGAAAGTATATTTTATCAGGGAAAGAGCTCTGTGACAACATATGATTCACCTGAGATTCATAATACAAGGTACTGAACTGTTATATTAGTAAAAATCTTGACTTGATTTTGAGTTTGAGGTTTATTTGTATATTGACTGTATAATAGATCTTGTAGAATTAAAATAATATTAATTAAACTTTTTTAATTTTAACAGTAATTTGGCAGCATGTACATATACATGCTTCTTGTTGAGAAATTGGTAATTTGATAAGTTTAAATGCTGTGGAGTTAGAATCCACACAGAGTGCATGTTGACTAATTCTTGTATTTCACCTTAACAGTAACAAAAAAAAGATGTAAACAATGTGGGATAGTTTGAGAAAATACAGGAACCTAAATCAGAAAGTTTAAGAGTAATCACAATAAGATCAAGGAAGAACACCTCTTCTAGTGTATCTCTGCCAGAGTGTTTCCATTTACGTTTTCTTATTTAGTTACCCAAGTCATAGTTTACAAAATAATAATGATAATTATTTTTGCTTTTCATGTATTATAATTTTTAAGGAAACCCACGAAACCATGAAATAACAGGGGAAAAAACAGCTTAAATTTTGTAGGCATTCACTGATATGTGTAAAACAGTATTTATTGCTCTAAAAGTAACTTATTTAAGATATATGATAACATGATAACTGTCACACAAATACTGTTAGTTAATAATTACTCGTGTTTTTATATCCAAGGAAATGGACCATAGACATTACATAACTTGTTGAAGTCACATATGAATAGTTTGTTTAAGCAGAATTTCAACATATGCTTACCAAATCCATTCAATGTTCTTACCGAAGTCTCATCTGAACATTCAAAAAAACTCAGTAAGTTGTCTTCTATTAAGACTTGAGTAGCAATCCCTGCTATGCACAATACTAAGGCATGGTTATCGAATGGGAGGATGTTAGGTCTAGAACAAGTCAATTAAATGTCAAATTAATGCATAGAGAAAGGAGAGGCATTTCAAAAATTTGTGAAGCCCAAAGAATATTACATCTGAAATAGTCATAAGGGTAAAACATATATTGAGAACCTATATTGTGTACTATTGAAAATATAGTATTCCTCTACCCAAGTTTCCATTATCAGAAGTACAAGGAAAATCTTATATATGGAAGAGAACAGAACACTACTGTTTTTCATACTTGCTTATAAGAATGTTTCTATGAGGAAATGTATATTTACTTCTAATGGTCAAATTCCAAACAGAACAGTATACACTTTTGAGGTTTTATTTTAGAAATTTAGGCTTGCTAGAAAATATTAAGTAATTTACGTATTCTATGATTACAAATGAGTAGACAAAATGAATTTGTGCGTTAAGATAAAATACTGTATGAGATATCCCATCAGGAGTGAATCTCAGTGTTGGCATTCTCAATATAGAGAATCTAGATCAGGTAGCATCCTGCAGAATTAAATTTTAACCTATGAAACAAGGAATGAAAAAAACATTGCAGATGGATTGATATAAAAAAGATAAAAAAGAACTTTTGGTTTTCATTGTAAAAATGATGATTTATATTATATCTCTATCTTGCAAAACAACAAGGTTTCCCTAAATTACATAAATTAAATTTTTTTACTAAAATGAACATTTTAATTATATAATTATCTGTTCAACAAGTTAAGCAATGTAGGAGACAAGAGATATGACTCTCTATCCTCTGTATTAATATTTTATTGGTAAGATGAATCAGTACTTGAATAGAACTAACTTTATAATCTTGTCATATATTAAAAGATTCTGTGGAGTGTTGACTATTATAGTGCATGCTAAATTTTATCTATGTTTAATGTCCCAAGTTCATAAAATCATGACTATGATGCTAAATTTTTTTGCAAATTTCTGTACTTTTTATATTATGTATATATCATTGTACTTCAAAAGAATTTGAGATTTTATATTGTATATCTTTTCATGCACGTTACTTTACCAACATGCACATGAAACTCTGCAATATCTCTTCTTTTAGTATATATTTTAATGCTCATAACTACTAATAAAGGCACTTTGTATCTTAGAGTATAGAAACAGGAAGTCGAAAACATAGAAATTGACACTAAAACTCAAACACCATACAATTTAATAAGAAAATGTTAAAATTTTTCATAAAAATACCAAACGTTATTTAAGAAGAGTTATTGGGAATCTAAAGCCATTACAAATATCTGTATATTAAGAGCCTTGTTTATAAGCTCTACTCCAGTACCAGAATAATCAGAAAGTGTCCTAAAAACTTTGATAGTGAAATGGGATTTATATCCAGTTTGTAGTGTTGGCTATCCCTGAGTGATAACATTAAAATGTTTAACACCGGTTTGTTCATGACTTCTTGGTGTATAAGAAACCTATATGTATAAAAAGTTTGTGATTCAAAGCCACACTATGTTCTTTTCAAATACCAGTTGGTGTATACTATTCCATGAACTTAAGATATATTCTTCTGTCTCCCTTCATACTATCCACATCTTCCACTGTATCCTGCTGCTTGGAATGAATTGCCTGATATTCTCCAATAGGATCCAAATGCATCACTCAACGATTCAGAGTACTGCAGTCTTATTTGTCTTCTTGGGATTCTCAGAGTATCCACACTTACAAGTGCCTTTGTTCCTGGTGTTTTTGATCATATACACCATCACCGTTTTGGAAAATCTGGGTATGATTTTGGTCATCAGGATCAATGCCAAGCTCCACACTCCCATGTACTTTTTCCTCAGTCATTTATCCTTCATTGATCTTTGTTACACCACAGTGATTGCACCAAAACTCTTAGACCTTTTGATAACGACAGACAGATCTATGTCCTTAAAAGGATGCATAATCCAGTTTTACTTTGGCTGTGCTTGTGTGGTTGCCCAAACCTTCATGATAGCAGTGATGGCCTATGATCGCTTTGTAGCCATTTGTAACCCTCTGCTCTATACTGTGGCTATGTCTCGTAGGCTCTGTACTCTCCTTGTAACCATAACTTACCTCTGGGGTGGGCTCTGTGCTACCACACTGACATATTTTCTTCTGGCACTATCTTACTGTCGATCTACAACCATTAACCACTTTTGTTGTGAGTACTCTGCCATCCTCTCAGCCTCCTGTTCTGATTCTTCCTTCAGCCAGTTGGCATGCTTATTAGTTTGTATGTTCAATGAGATTTGTAGTCTCCTGATCATCATTGCCTCCTATATTGTTATCTTTGTCACTGTCATCAAGATTCCTACTAAAGGAGCACTCCAAAAAGCCTTGTCTACCTGTGCACCCCACCTGACTGCTATCTCCTTCTGCCATGGTATCATTCTACTTCTTTACTGTGTGCTCAAGTCAAAGAGCTCACTGCTTCTTGTTAAGATAGTCACTGTGTTTTATAGCATGGTCATCCCTATGCTCAATCCTCTTATTTACAGTCTAAGAAATAAGGATGTAAAGGAGACTGTGAGGAAGTTAATCCATGTAAAAATCCTTTCTCCCTCATAGCTACACACACACCTAAATTATCTTTTCTTAATATTTTTATTCATTGATATCATAATATTCAAATAATGAAACAAAAAATTCCAAGAAACAGGATAATGTCTGTCTTTAATAGTTACATTATTCACTACAGATGGCTTTATAGAGAATGGAAATTATGTTTTTTAATCTTAGAATGGAGAGAGCTAAATCATGATTCTATAATGATGTCTACATTTCTCTTTTTTCATTCTTTCTTTTCCTTTCTATTTCTTAACTTACACCTATTCCTTCCCTTTCTCTGCCCTTTATATTGCCCCCTTGTACGCATGTTAATATTTGTGCAGGAGCACCTTTATATTTATATATGAGTACATATGAATGATAATTCCCTTTGTTTGCTTCTCTAGCAAGCAATAAGAAGGCCTATTACATTATGCACATTCTTCAAACTTCATAAGAGCACTTTTAGAATCAATTGTCTTGCCTTCCATCAGTAAGGAAGAAATACATTCTGGAAATCATAATGTTTATAACCTTTTGGCAACCACAGTTTCTAACTGCTGATTCTGAGATTTCATAGTTTGCTTTTGCATACACATCTGAAACTTATGCATTTAAAATATTAAGGATTAGAACATACAAAGGGTATATAAAATTTTAAAGATTTTGTTCAAAACAGTATTTACATTATTATTTGAAATGTCACTTACTTTTAAATGACCTTTAAATATCTGTTTATCTGTATTACAGGTGGATTCTTGCTTTGTTTTCTCTTGTCAGTCTCTCATGCTTCAGGCATTTAATCTTTGTATGTATCTTATTAAAGAAATTTATCTTCAATTATTATGTGTATGTTGGAGTGTTGGATTATGAACTTGAGTGCAGTGCCCATAAAAGTCATAAACAGTCTCAGATCCTTTGGAACTGGAATTACAGTCATTTGTGGAATGCCCTTTGTAGGAGTTGATACATGAACTCATATTCTCTGTAAGAACAGTGTGTGTTCTTAACACTGGATCGTTTTTCTGGACGCTGCTAATAGACGCATCCATGTTGGCAGTGGTTAGACTATGGCTATCTGTGGTGATCTATAATCATGTTTTCTATAGTCTTCAGAGGCTTTTTCCTTGTCATTGTCTATGTCACACTCTTAAGCTATTGTTGATTCTTTAATATTAACATGCTATTTGCTGACCTTATCCTTTTTTAGTACTATGTTCACAAACTATTCTCCGTGAGCCTGTTGAATCTGGTGCACTATCCTATTCTGAACAAGACATCAGTCAGAAGACTGCTTTTATTTTCTCTAAATTTTTGGTTAAAATACATAGCCTAAATTATTTTTCTCTATTCCTATGTTTTCATTTAAATCAGAGTCATCATGATTTCTTGTTGTGCTGTCCATACATGTCTTTCATCTGTCACTAAGATTTTCATGGTACCTGTCTTCTTTGTCTTATTTTTTTCTCTAAAATATCAAGTCTTTGAGAATGTATCCTTTGTCTTTGATAGATCATCACAGAACTATGGCCTAAGCAACAAAGATGTGATGGAGATAAATAATAAATAACAACTGATATAGTATAGCATATCATTTTAGAAATTTTATTTGGTTTAGAAAGTAACTGTGTGCTATTTATTGTTCAATGTCAAATCATAAATGTGAAGCAACCCACTGATAAGCATATCATTATCACATTATTTTACATTACAGAAATTAACAGGACTAAAATCACGGATGACTTAGAAGTAATCAATGTAGTGAATATTCTAGCAAGATTTGAGTACCAGTTGACTCTTCCATCTCTACTCAGATCAACATTCATTTCAACTTATATCTCATGAAGTAAAATTATTTTGAGATATTCTCAAGTGCATGTAACTTTAGTGCTGAGTATCCAACCGATACTTATTTTCACAATTTGTGTAGCTGTATGACAGCCTTCACTGAAGTTTTCTAGATAAACTTCACTGACTCAGACTCTTAGTGATGGATATAAACATATATATAGAAGATGGCTTCATGCTAAGCATCAGAATTAAGTCTACCTCTAGATTCAATATCCTACCCTTTGTAGGTATTTGTAATAGATTTACATTACAAACTATGGACTCCTTCCTATATCCTGTAGTGGGTCCCAAATCTAATTCTAGAGTGGTTGGTTACCCAATACAATTACTTTTTGTTTTTTTTTCTATAAATTTGGATAGTCAGTTATAATGTCAAAATTATAATTGAATGTATAACAGGTATGATTTTTAAAATATTGGGATATGCATTAAAAGTCCTTGTAAGACAAATAGAGTTTATTTTTATTGTGTTTTAATTCCCCACTACATTTTTTTCTTGTTCAAAATATTGTTTTATTTAAATATATATAACAATTGGTAGAATGTTTTGTTAAATGCATATAACACCTGATTTACAGACCACCAGTTATCCCTATAGTTAAACTCCATGATTGTTGATATATTACTGTTTATTTTTAAACACCTAGAAAGCTTCAATTGGATAATTTTTTTACAAATCATTAGTAATAAAGAAAATTACAATATTTGTTTTAGAAATAAGAATCAACAATTCCAAAATAAAAAGAACTTGATATGGGAGTGATTTCTTTCTAATCTGTTGCTTTCATTGGTTTATTAATAAAGAAACTGCCTAGGCCCATTTGATAGGCCAACCCTTAGTTGGGTGGAGTAAACAGAACAGAATGCTGGGAGAAAGAAGCCAAGTCAGGCAGTCGCCATGATTCTCCTACTCTAGACACGTGCAGGTTAAGATTTTTCCTGGTAAGCCATCTTGTGGTGCTACATACATTATTAGAAATGGGTTAAAGCAAGAAGAGAGAATTAGCCAAAAGAGGCTAGAACTAATGGGCCAGGCAGTGTTTAACAGAATACAGTTTCCATGTAATTATTTCGGGTAAAGCTAGCTGGGTGGCAGGAAGCAGCCTGCCACTCTCCTCCTCACAATAGAGTGGCACCCAAGGTGATGGACTAAATCCAATTAAAAACCTGAGAGGGCTTAAAAAAAAAAGGAGAGAGAGTTTTACACAGCTTTTGGTTGTTTGTGGGTGGTTTGCTGCAAAGAAATTTTCCCGACTCAGCAGCAGGAAAAAACTGGCTGTTTTAAAAAAATGCCAGCTTTCTGGGCTGTGCCGCCATTGCGATCTCTGTCTGGCTCCTGCGGGAGACAGAGCTTTTGAATGGAGCATTTGGAGTAAAGAGCTACTGCATACTTGATGGCAATGTGGACTGCTGTGTACCTGGAACTGTGTGTGGCTCAGCTCTTCCTACCTGGGCAGATGGCGGAATCAAACTTGTTCAGGCAGGAGAGCATGGCTGATTCCCGCAGCCATACACAGAGATGTTTTCAGACTGCGCAGTGCTCTGCGTGTCGGATTTGTTTTTATTTTTTTTAAACATTTATTTATTTATTTATGTATACAATATTCTGTCCGTGTGTATGCCTGAAGGCCAGAAGAGGGCACCAGACCCCATTACAGATGGTTGTGAGCCACCGTGTTGTTCCTCGGAATTGAACTCAGGACCTTTGAAAGAGCAGGCAATGCTCTTAACCTCTGAGCCATCTCTCCAGCCCTGCGTGTCAGATTTGAATGTAACTTGAATGAAAAGAGTTTCTGTGCTGTACGCTCAGTCTCAGAATTAAACTGCTGACCATGGCTCCAGTGTGGACTTGCTGTGTGCCTGGAACTGTTCGCAGATCAGGGGCACCGAATCGATCTGAGGCAGGAGCCTATGATCCTTGCTGAACTGTGCTGACCTCAGGCAGGAACGATCATAATTACCATAACAACATAATGAATGTGTGCTAACTTAAAAATTGTGGACATTGAATTTCAAGCACAAAATCGTCACTTAAACTGATGACTACATTCTTTATTATTTCTAGCTAAATACTCAACATCAAGTTAAAAAAAATGGTTAACCAGGTAACTTGGAGTTAAATTCACTGTCTTCTTTATTTTTTTAGTTTTAATTTTGCTTATCATTATAGAAAGTGTGAGAAATTTTGTACAATATTTCTTTAAAATGAATGAATATGGCATTATATGTTTTTACTGATCAACTTCCTGACGGTCTCTTTGACGTCTTTATTCCTGAGACTATAGATCAGGGGATTTATCATGGGGATGAAGACAGTATAGAACACTGAGGCCACTTTGAAAAGAGCCATGAGCTCTTTGTGTTTGGTACACAGTAGAGAAAAAGAATTGTTCCATGGAAAATAATTATGGCAGTCAGATGGCCCCCAGTGGAAGGCATCTTCATGACAGTGATGAAGATGAAAATATAGGACGTGAGAATGATGACCAAGCTGCTTATTTCATTAAATGTAGCAGAGACAGAAATAATCTCCTGGCTAATGTAAGGGTCAGAATGGGAAACAGCCACAATAGCAGCATGCTCACACACAAAGTTATTTAAAATATTAACTCCTTGAAAGGATAATCTCAGCAAAAAGTAAGTAAGTGTTGTGGAACAGATTAGACCCCAAGAGTATGATGCGCCCACTAAAAAGGAACACAGTTTGGGGGACATGGCAACTGTGTAGTGAAGAGGATTACGCACTGCAACAAACCGGTCGTAGGCCATCACTGCCAACATGTAGGTTTCTGTCACCACAAATGTACATGCAAAGAAGAACTGCACGATGCAGCCTGCGAAGGAGATGGTTCTGCCCTCTAAAATCAAGTTCTCTAACAGTTTGGGTGTCACAACAGTGGAGTAACAGAAGTCCACGAAGGACAGGTGAGCAAGGAAAAAGTACATGGGGGTATTGCGAAGCTTTGTGTTGACCCTGATGATGGCAATCATGCCCAGGTTTCCCAGTACAGTGACTGAGCATATGGTCGGGAAGAGGAGGAACAGGGGCACCTGGAGGTCCGGGTATTCTTAGAAGCCCAAAAGGATGAAGGTCACTGAAGTCATCTGATTTTCTTGGTCCCTGAGATAAAACAGAAAAATTGAAAAACAGACGCAATTAATAAGACAGGGTGAAAAATATTTGCAAGGAACTACAAATAATTTTATTTCAGTGGTTAAATTTTTTAATTCAAAATAAAAGTTGACAAATTAAAATATTTGCTTTTATTCTTTTCATTATAATGTTGCTTACTCCATAATAAAATACAATTCACAGGATCAAAGATGGATCACTCAAACATAGGATAAAATTTCATCATAAAATTGTAGAAAGTGTTATTGTGTGTTGCAGCAGACATACTGTAAACTCATGGTGTATTACGACATATTTTAGTTATACAAAACAGCATCTACAGTGAAACCTTGGCTATTTTAATTTCCTAATTATTCAAAGTAACTACAACTACAAAAAAATGAAAAGGAGTTACATCTATATGTGCTATGCTCTTCCAAAATGTCTTAACTGCTCCTTTCTATGATTTTAATTACATTTCTCTTAGAACTACATTATAAGCATTTTCTGACCATAACTCTACTCAGCATCAAATTAACACTGTTGCAATAAGATAAGAATGACATGTCTGTGTGCCAAAATTAAAGCCTTATAGTATTCACTATATTGTGATTTTATTGATTAAAATAATATTAGACTTGTGCTCTCCATATAAAAACTATCATTGACATGTACATGTAGTTTTTCTTCAAATACTACTTTGGCTTTCATTAATTCAATACACAACACTTATTATATCATGAATACCTTTGCAAATTTCGCACAAACTTACTGAGTCCAAATTCTATAACTAGACTTTTTAACATTTTACACAAATCTCTAATCTTTCTCTGATTCCAATATAACAAAATGTGAGCAACTTAAGAGTTGAAGGAATAATCTTTTCTATAAGTAACAAATGTGCTTTCAACAACTTCTGATACATCTTTTCAACATGTGTAACTTTTCAGTCCATTTCTCATATTTGGTGCTTATCTTAAATCACTTGGTGCCATCTATATTCAGTTGTTTGAAGGCTCTGTGTGCTGTACATATTGTATATGTGCCTGTAAAGTGAAAATTACTTTCTTCCTTTCTTTGATATCCATTTTAGGCTTCTCATTACATTTCCTCTATGTACTGAATATAATATTGAATATTTTATTTATTTATTTATTTATTTTTATTTTCAAGACTGGGTTTCTCTGTAGCTTTTTTTGGTTCCTTTCCTGGAACTAGCTCTTCTACACCAGGCTGGCCTCGAAATCACAGAGATCTTCCTGCCTCTGCCTCCCGAGTGCTGGGATTGAAGTGTGAGTTACCACTGCCCGGCTTCATATTGAATATTTTAGAAACTGCAGAATTATTAAATATAATTTTTATCCTCAATTTTTCTTTTGAGAATTAATATGAAGTGATATATGTATACACATATATACATATGTAATTACAAATAAGTATATCATGAATGTCTTATAATTGATTACAGTTAAAATGTTTGTATATATAAAGAAAATACATATAAATATATGGAGCAAATAAAATGCTTTGGAAATATTGGTAATACAAGAACCATACAATGCAAACAACATGATGAATTCATCTAGTTAGCAGGACTATGTGGTGATCATAGAAGGTAGATTTACGCATAAATTTTAAAGCCTCAGAAGACTGGGACCTTACATCACTTTCCTTTTAAAATAAAACAAAGTGAGAGTTGAGTAAACTCACCACAGCGCAGAAAAGTTTGATGTATTCATTTACTTAAGACTCTTAACAAAAATTAATAGGCTCCAGAGCTGCCTCTGCTAAGAATTCAATTTATTTTTGATTAATTAATTGTATGAAACATAATAAATAAACATGAAAACTGCAAGTTTTAGTCTACTGTCAAGAAATATTTTAGAAAAAAATGACTTCTATTACATAACTTTTACAAAAATGTCTCAGTGAAAACTGAGAGAAAGAGAAAGAGAAAAAGCAGAAATCCAGCACCAAACTGTAACCTACATATATGCCACAAAGACTTTGGGGATGTGAACCCTAGAGAATGTGACTGAAGAATTTCCCTGGAGGCACAAATCAAACAATTAGATAAACCAAAGCCACATGTGATATTTTGCTTGTAATTTTATCTAATATTAGCAACATTTTCAAAGATAATTTTAATGATTCAAATATCTTATTAAACATTTTATGAGATGCTAGTATTCTTTAAACTTAAATACCTACAAGTAGCTATAAAACACTTATAAATTAATACATAAACGGAGGACTAGCCTTTATGTTATCAGAAGCCATCAGTCAAGTTTCCAAAGGAGGGGAGAAATAAACAGTTCTATCTAGCAATGACTCCTTGAACTACAACAATACCAGCATAGCATGATTCCCCTAAGGGTACAGTAATAGCATACATACATTGTGGTAAACAACACCTCTCTAATTATACTCAAGATCCAAGCATCAAGAGGGAAGCCATGCTAAGTCGGTAACATGGATAAGTACTCAGTTCTAGTAGAGTCATACATCTTGAATCAGAACCAACCACTACCACTTCACTAAATCAGCATAATCTCTAACTACTTTCTAAATATTTGTACTTGTACAAACAGATAAATGTAGTCTTTACCCTTCATCAAGAGGACTCTTTTCCACAGTCAGAGACCATTAAAGAATATCACAATCAATCAATATGCAGAGTTCTGGAGCCCAGCCTTAGTGCATGTATCTATGAAACAACTCCTATAACTAAAGCTCAGGGAATATTGCAAAAGAGGGGCCAATACACTAAAGAACAAATTTGGGTGTAGCTAAAGAAGACAATTTAGATACCAATAAAAAGTGAATTTAATTCTCTATGTGTGTGTGTGGCAAGAGAGGAAAGTTTATGCAAATTAACCAAGACTTAATTTAATAAAAGAAGATAGTTGATCTAGGATTTTAGGGGCTTGGAAGGAAAGAGGAAGTTAAATACATTAGCAACAAGTCTGTACTCAGAGAAAAGGAGGAAGGGGTGCAGAGGGGGGCAGGGAGAGGGTCTCATGGCAGAAAGGGAAATGGATACCACATACACACATGTCGCACACACATATATGCACACACGTGCACATGTGTACAAATGCACACACATGCACAACACACATTCAAACACATTCTCACACACAGGGTACAATTTTATATGCTACACAATTACTGTTTCAGGAGTATGATTTTCAGGCTTTGTCTTTTTTCTCTTTTTAAAATAAGTTTGTATCTTCTAAGCTATTTTTTAAAAAAAGGGAAAAGTTTTTAAGAGGATTTTCAAAAATTTAATAGAAGATAATCTTTTTTTTTTTCCCAGAGAAATGTGATGTTAGATTTCAATTCTCCTCATTAAGAGTTAAAAGTTTCAAAGAGTGGTTCTCAGTCTTGTGAATCTACAGCTGCTTTCTCCCAAGCATACAGCAAGGATGCCACGTTAATGGGGGCAGGGGAGGCAGCTCATGGAGTTGTGCCTTGAGGCAGAGGCGGAGAAGCCTCCAGAAGGACAGGTGATCTGTATCACTGCTTGAGTAGGTGTGGGCCTGTGAAAGCATCACCTAATGAATGTAGCTTTGAAGCTGGCTTTTGGAGATCATGTTTTTGAAACTCTTGCATTGACTCTATTGCTTTTGAAGTATGAGAACACAGAGTTAGGGGATGTATGGACAATGTTAGAAAAATAAGGTGAGGTCAAAGGGAACATAGAGTTGTTTTGTTGTTGTTGTTGTTGTTTTCCTACATCAGGGGCTTATGTTTCAACAGCTATTAACTGTTTTTTCTCTCATGTTTATGCGTGACCTTGGCATTTTCATCACGGAGCTGTTTTTTTTTTTTTTTTTTTTTTTTTTTCCACACTCCTTTCTAGAACAGGAAGTCTCCACAGGGCACTGCAGGCAGCTGGTGCCAAATAATTTGTCATGGGAGCCAATCCTGTTTGCAGTAGGGTTTTAGCAGCCTTGCAGGCCTGTACCCACTAGATGTAATTAGCATTCTCTCGTTAGCAACAACCAAATATTATGTAGGCACAGTCAAATGTCCTCAGGAGGTAAAATCGTCCCAGTTGAAAACCACCAGCTGAAAAAAAAAAAAGGATCAATAGCCAAGCAAGGCATATTTATTAAGTAATAGTATATTTCCTTGTTTTATTAATGAAAACATAAATAACTGACAACCAGAACAGGAGAAGGTAGGGTTTCTTGACTCCACAGTTCATCACAGGGGCCTGGTCTCTAATATGTTGACCATGAGTGCTGCAAAGAGTTCTGTTGAAGGTTGTTTTTGTTGTTGTTTGTTTGTTTTGTTTTTTGTTTGTTTTTTTGGTTTTGTAATAAGGAAACATGGACAAACCATTTTTATTCAAATATTAAATATAATGTTTTTTAGAAAGTGCTCAGCAATTTGGTGAAGAGTATTCAATAAAAGATATTCCTATAAAAAAGGGGAGCCAATAAATGTTTAAAGTCATAGTATTGTGAAATTTGTTGTGAGGTTGTGTCTCATAGTAATGCACACTCAGACAGTCTTACTGTCAAAACTGCCTAAACATAAGCCTAACAAAACTATAGTCGTGGCAAAAGGGACACGGGAAAGATCAAGAGTCCTCATACTTTCCAAAGAACTATAAGCTAAGGAGTTCTGAGAATGGGGAAAACAGTGTTCCTCAGGAAATAACATAACTGATTATTTATTATCAAATTGTCACCCCCGAAAACATTCATATGAGTAACATTATTCAGGAATGCATAAGTATGTATATATGAATATAGTTGCATGTAACAGCCACTAATGTAAAAAGAGTCATGCATTTGAAAGAGAACAAGGAATGATGTACGGGGCGAGGGAAGGAAAAGGAAGAAAGAAATACGGTAATTATAATCTCAAAACTAAAAGAATTTTTTAAGAAGTCAGTCTGTTCTTGGCCCAGAAGATTCAAAGTCCTCTTCTGGCTTTCTTGGACACTCAATATATGCAGAAAAGATATTCATTTGCTTAAAATAAGGATATAAAACTTTTTAAAAATACAACATAGTATATATTCACACATAGATTTACAGTGAGAAAATTAGGGTCACACATTCCTTTCCTTCTAAAATAGAGAAAAATATGATTTATTCATTTATAATTTTTTACAAGATTAGTGCTCTCTTTAGGAAGCTATGAAAATAATAATAAAATGGAAACCAACTCAATACTACATTTTGCACAGAACCACAGTAGTCGTATATCCAGAGAAGATATATAACTGCCAAATAATCAGGACTAAAGCAGGTCACCACTGCTAATTGCTAGGGGCAAAAAAAAAAAAAAAAAAAAAAAAAAGCAGGAACAACTCACTTGCTGATTTTGAGTAAGAAGTGTATTTCTTCATTTCTTTTTGTTTGTATGTATATTTGTTTCATTTTGCTTTGTAGTTGAGATACAGGGTTTCACTGTATATACCTGACTACAAGAATTTCTTCTGTAGACAAGGATGGCCTTGAATTCAGAGATCTTCCTGGTTTGGCCACCTGAGTGCTGGATTAATGGTGTGAGCTGTTAGCACTCTTTTCAGTCAGGTGTGGTGGTGTGCACCATTGCTAGCCACCTTGGGAGACAGAGCCATCTAGATCTCTCTGAGTTCAAGGGCAGCCTGTTCTACAAAGTGAGTTGCAGGATAGCCAAAGCTGAATAAAGTAGGAGAAGTAAAAAAGAAGATGTAAGGAGATAGGGAAAGCATGGGAAGTGCATAAAATATATGGAGATCATAGTGTCCTTTTAGTAGTATTGGAGAATATGTAAGCCTGTGATATGTTTATGGAAACATGCATGGTGCTTCATCAAGCAATTAATGTGCAAATTTCACATAATCCAGAAATTCTACTACTGCTGAGTTTTATGTACATAAGTATAATTATAATACTTCCAAAAAACAGAGTAAAATTAAATAACAGTTGAATGAACAAGATAGATGATGAAGTAGAGCCTATAACAAAGGATGCATATAAAGAGAAATAAAAAGGAAAATTTCCTTAAAGAAATGAAGCAATGTTGATGAACAGAAGTTCCATTCCATCACATAGGAAGAAACTGGAAGTTCAGTCACAAATACCACTTTAATTTCTCAAGAGTTTTTAATTTTAATTTTTATTTATTTATTTATTTATTTATTTATTTTACAAACAAACTGTTCCTTCCTTTACTTTATCTCCTTCCATCCCCTCCTGTACCACCTCCCCTTCGCTGATCCCCTACATCTACTCCTTCTCCATTTCTATTGAGAGGATGGAGGGACTCCCATGGATAACAACCAAACATAACATATCAAGTTGAAGACTGATCTAGGCAACTCAGTATGAGGAAAAGAGTCCCAAAACATGACAAAAGAGTCAGAAACTACCTCTGATACCACTGTTTGGAATCCCACAGTCAGATAAAGCTACACAACAATATCATATATGCAGAGGGCCTAGGTCAGTCCCATACAGACTTTCTGGTTGTTAGTTCAGTCTCCATGGGACCCTATGAGCCCATGTTAGTTGAAAAGCTTTTAAACAGTGACGTTGATATCTTTTTCAAGAGTTGAAGAAGACTAGATAATAAGTTGCAGCAGTTTATGCATAAAATATTCTGCTCCCAAAGATCTCCCTATGCTAATATTATTTGAAGTGCAATGATTTTTTTTTTTTTTTTGGTTTTTCGAGACAGGGTTTCTCTGTGGCTTTGGAGCCTGTCCTGGAACTAGTTCTGTAGACCAGGCTGGTCTTGAACTCACAGAGATCCGCCTGCCTCTGCCTCCCGAGTGCTGGGATTAAAGGCGTGCGCCACCATCGCCCGGCTCTGAAGTGCAATGATTTTACAATAAGAGTATCATTGATGATAGAAAGTCTGTCATTGATTTTAACATCACAATCAGGCAAGACTTCTGTGGTGTCCAAATGTCATAATCCTGTTTGCTTCATTTCCTACATAGCTGTTGTCAAATCTTCAAACTATAATGTGCTCATCTTTTCAACATGTATAATTTTAATTCTCCAGTTAACAAAATCTTTCCCCCACACAAAGAATTTAAAACAACCCCCTCTAGAAAATACCCTTTCCTTCATTTATTTCAGGATCACTTTGAAGTGCATTTTAAATTTTTGAAGTTCAATTAAAATCTATCGCTTTCACAAGAACACAAATTTATTAGAAAAATAACCATTGAATTTGCATTGAAACATGAGGTAAAGAATAAGTAAAGTGAAACTAGTAAATATTCATTAAAAAGGGTAATCAAAACTACTATGAAATAAATATGCCATCAATCAAAATAAGCAGAAAAATTTATAGTCATGAGTGATATGCATTAGTCTTAGACATATGCTGAAACTTGCCATATTTGAGATCTGCTCAATTCACTCTAGTTTGGTGTTAGAACAAGTGAACAGTTTTACTGATTTCAACTACAAATTACAACTTTTTTCTATGTCATAATTACATTTTCCAGGGGAAAGAGAACATTATTTATAAGTGTACAAGTTTGTGTAATGCAATGTGTTTTAAAACAACATTTTTATTTTCAGTTTTTGAATAGCCTTTTTCACATCCTTGTTCCTCAGACTATAAATCAGAGGGTTTAACATAAGAATCACAAGAGTATAAAACAGTGAAGTTATTTTGTCTTGATCCAGGGAATTTGAAGAACTTGGCAGAAAATACATGAAGAGTACAGTTCCCTGGAAAATGGTCACTGTTGTCAGATGGGAGGTGCAGGTGGAGAAAGCTTTGAATCTCCCCTCAGCAGAACGGATCTTCAGGACCGATAATATGATGTAACAATAAGAGACTAGAACTCCTGAGATGGTGCTCAGTTCAATGAAACCAAAAACAGTAAATAAAGCCAATTTGTTGACTTGTATGTCTGAGTAGGAGAGGAGATAAAGTGGGGGCAAATCACAAAAGAAGTGGTTGGCTGGAGAGATGGCTCAGAGGTTAAGAGCACTGCCTGCTCTTCCAAAGGTCCTGAGTTCAATTCCCAGCAACCACATGGTGGCTCACAACCATCTGTATTGGGGTCTGGTGCCCTCTTCTGGCCTGCAGGCATACACACAGACAGAATATTGTATACATAATAAATAAATAAATATTTAAAAAAAAAAGAAGTGGTTGATCTCATTAGACCCACAAAAACACAAGCGGAATGCCAAGGTTGTATGTATTAAACCATCTATTGTTGCCAACAGGTAAACCCCAGCCATGAGCATGGAACACACCATGCTAGACATGTTCACTGTGTAGAGCAAGGGGTTGCTGATGGCCTGGTACCTATCAAAGGCCATCCCTGCTAGCAGATGACACTCAGAATCTGCAAAGACACAGAATGTTAAGAACTACAGATCACAACCAGTCATAGGAATTGTTTTCTCCTTCGCTAAGAGATCCACCAGCATCTTGGGTCCAATTGCTGTGGAATAGCAGAGGTCACAGAAAGAGAGGTGGCTGAGGAAAAAGTACATGGGTGTGTGGAGCTGAGAGTCCACTCTAATTAAAATGATCATCCCAAGATTAGCCAGAAGAGTAATGAGATAAACAAGTAAGAATGTGGTGAACAGACCTACTTTTGTACCAGGGTTGTTGGTAATTCCCAAGAAAATGAATTCATCTACAGAAGAGCAATTTCCCATGTCCATTCTTCTTTCTTCTTATGTAAATTTTAAAAGATATTTCCAAAATTGAGTAGTTGTATTCTAGTTATATCTAAAAAAAGAAAATAAATCATTCTCTCAATTTTGATCCCTAAGAAATCTACTTGGTCATATTCTACTCTGAAAGTAGATCTTTATGACATTGATCATAATAAAACATACCTGATAATCTTAGCGTTAAGTTGTCATGACTTTTAACATCCAGTTAGCACTGTGAAATATATAACTTCTTACATTTTCAACATTTTTGAATCTCCCTTCCCCTTTTGAAAATATATTTTGATTAACTGAAACTTACTTAATCATCAACATATGTGGACAAAATAACAATCATAGTAATGTGATGCTTTAAAATAAACTGTTTGTTATTTCTTCATATTTTAAAACATTAACCTGAACAAAATATTAATTACTAGTATCTATATTCTCCCAATTCCAGAAAAAAAATATTTGTCAGTTCAAATAGCAATGGAATTCTATGCCACCGGTTAGTGAAAATTCAAATCATTTTATTCTAATACTCTGAAGCATATAACATTCAATAACAGGGAACAAATCAGATTTTTAATTAAGAATATATAATTTTTTATTTTCACTTGTTTGCTCCAAAACAGTGATCTAGACAGAAGGGCTTAGAATCTGGTCCTTTAAAGAGATATAACCAAATTGGAAAATTTATAACTTAATCCATTTATATTTGCCTTATGTCAAGTTCTTAAGTCAAAAATTATATTTTGAATTTTAAAAGAGCATAAGAAAATAAAGTTTGCAGAGATGTATATGTTTGACTTTTAGTGTATGATACATTTGCAATATTATATGTAGACCCCTAAATGAAACACAGGGAGTGGAAACAGGGATGGATATACACTGAATACTTTTTCTATTATTTTGGCTCAATAATTATTATGTATGACTTACATGATGTTGAAGTGAAGTTTAAATTTCTCAGGTTGTTATTTATAAAGTGGTATTTCCATAACCTGTTATAAAATAAACACAGAGAAATAAGTGAGCAGAGAGAAACTGATTCATGAATATAGCTCATATTATTTTCTGAAGAAGATCAATATTTTTAACCTTGTGATTTTAAATGTGGAAACCCAGGAACTTTTTGAGGTGCACAGATCAATGGTGTATGAATACTGGACATCTGGTGCTGTATTGTGCCGGTGAAAATTTCATGTATATATCATCCATCCTTGAAGTTCCATCCCTAAGGCTTTGGTGTAATAAAAACATTTAACTTGTTATGTTTCTAGTTCTCTGTTTTCCTTAGTGAATACATATACATTGTAGGCAATGCTTTAGTTTAAGTCTTGTTGACAGTCATTAATTTCACACTCTAAAATGTAATTTATATTAATGTAATTTGTACTATAAAATTTTATCTGTATTCCAAACTGAAATGAATTGAACTAAAATGTATTCATACTTAAAAATTATTTATAACTTTCTTGTATTTATTTCATTTTGAACCATTATTTTAAATCCTCTATTGAATTATTGCTAATTTTCACTGTTGCAGATTTGAGATATAATTAATATACAATGAAATTCATGCAGGTCTGAAAGTAAGCACTATTTGCTTTTCCATTACTGTAATTTGATTTTTACTTCTCTGTGCTTACTGATCGTTCATTGCTTCAATATGAAATATACAAGGCACTTTACTATTTATCTTTGTTCTTTAGAATGTTGTAAAATACTTTCTGATTCTATCAAGTTAATTTGTTTATATTTTATATATAATAATGTATTATATTATATATTTATTTGTACATGACTTATATTGCTTATTAGTTTATAAAGCAGATATATAGAGCACTATATTTTACAAGATCTTTGCTTTTTCTCTTTTATGTACTGTGGCCTGAAAAAAATACTGGATTCTGAAACCTTCTGTTTTGGTAGTCTGTTTTGTTAGAGTATTTGCAAGTCATGCTACTAAACTCTCTTTATTTATACATGTATGTGCATTCTGTACATTTTGTTTCTCTAAAGAAACCTGACTAAGTCTTGGAGGGTGGTCAGTACCGAAGGAACAGAGGGGTGAGAAATAAGTAATAGTAAGGATGGCAGAAAACTAATAAGAAATCTTATTTTATAGTCACCAAAATTTATATGTAATACATAATATGTATAGAATATATGTATACAAAACATGTTGAAACTCTGAGTAGTTAGTCATGAGAGTCTAGTTGACTCCTAAGGAATATAGGTTATTGCTGTTGACCTTGGTTTCCTTTAAGAGGTTGAGATAAGTCTCTGTTGCTGAATACATGGTTAAAGATTTAAGACTTAGAAGACTCTAGCTGTATATGACCTAAATGCCTCCTCCCTGAAGAGGAGAACGCAATATTTCATATTCCCCTAATTTGACATATAATCTGTCGAGGGACAAAAGTAGCCAAAGTCCTGCCTAGATAAAATATGTATTTACCACAACAATGACCAGCATGATATTACAGTGGCGCAATAGGGGGCTTTGATTGTTCTTTGGCATTAGCCATCAGCTATCTGATTGGACTGATGTACTCTTATCACTAAGGGAATCATGCCTTGAAGTGGAATTCTAGACAACCATTCATGCGTAGGGTGTCAGGGCTCTCAGATGAGAATATACTGCTCAGACCTGAATAATCTTACAGAAACTATATTAATTACAACGTTAGGCCAATAGTTTAGGCATATTTCTAGCTAACTATTATATCTTAAATTAACCCATTTCTATTAATCTGTGTATCGCCATGAGGCTGTGGCTTACCAGAAAGGTTCTGACAGATGGGTGGCGTCTTTCTCCTGCAGCAGCTACATGGAATCCCTCTAACTCTGCCTATTTTCTCTCCATATCTATTTAGATTTCCCGCCTGACTTTACTAATCCATTGGCCAAACCTTTTCTTTAATAACCAATGGTAATAAAACATATTCATAGCATACAGAGAAGAATTCCACATCACCCTATGATGAAAAAGTATGGTATATTTGAGTTTATTGATTCATAGTCTTTACAGATAAGGAGTACTGGGCAGCCTGGATTCACTCTCAGCTGATATGGGGAAAAGGAACCTCAATTAACCCTGCTCAAACCTTGACAGGTTACTAATATGTAAGGTACTAACTTCAACCACGGTTTATTGATGCAAGATCTTAGTCTAGGAAATTAACTGTTTGTGTCTTAATATTAAGAAATAAGAGGAAAAGACTCTCATTGTTCTTTATTTTGTTCTTTATTTTATATTACTTTCCCCCCTCTCTTTAAAGACTTTTCTTTAAAACTACTCATTTTTTTCTATGACTGTCAATACCCCTTTTATTTTCTTATGACTATGCACAATGTTAGACACACTGGAACTGGTTTAGAGGGTTATTTTCCTCATTCGGATATGTATTTACTGTGTATCTCTAGACTCTTTTGTCTGCATGAACACAGAACTGCAAAGAGGCTCAGCCAGGAGGACCTCTGCTGTGCCTTTGGCGCTGGTTCTGCCCTCTTCTTGAGTGTTGAGAGCCTAAATCTTGATTGCCTGGGTGGAAGTAGCTGACAGAGAACTGTGTTCAAACCCCCACCTCTTCCTGCACTGTGGCAGGCATTTTTTTTTTACTTTGTATTCTTTTTCTATTTACTGTAAAATGTCTGTTTAAATGTTATGTTGCAGAGTTTCTATCCCCTTTTCTTCAGCTTTCCCAGGTCTTACATGCATATATGGATATCACATTGGAATGCCAAAATATACTTAGTTTTGTTTTGTGTTGTTTCTTTTTGGGAACCCACCACCCAGCTCCCAAATAAATCCATGGAGACTTGTTCTTATTTTTAGGAATGCCTAGTCTTAACTTGACTTGTTTCTAGCCAGCTATTCTTCAATTATCTCATCTATGTTTTTGCCTCTAGGACTTTTATCTTTCCTTATTCTATATATTTCTCTTTCCTATCTTCTCCATCGTTTTCTGAGTGGTTGGTCGGCTGACATTGGCCTCCTGATCTCATTTTCATTTTCTCACTTCTCCCTCTTCTCTCTTCTTTGGGCCATAGATTTTTCCTCTTATTCATTCTCTTTGCCTGGCAGCCTCAACTGTTTTTCTCTCCTGCCTAGATATTGGCCATTAAGCTCTTTATTAGACAAATCTGGTGTTTTCAAACAGGCAAAGTAACACAGTTTTACAGAGTTAAACAAATGGAACATAAATAAATACAACTCATCTTTGTATCATTAAACAAATATTACAAAGCATAAACAAATGTAACATATCTTAAAATAATAGTCTACAATAGAGGTTGGCAATAATGCAATTTTATTTTAATTAAGCAAAGATATTGAATATTAAAATATTAAATTAGTGGAAAATAAAGGTAAGTTGATAGAAATAAGCAACTTGGTAGGAATAATCAAAGTTTTAAGCAAACGTTACTCAGTACAACTGAATATTAACATAAGGGAAAATTCTTAATATCCGTAGTGATTAAGAAAATCAGAGATCTATTTCATGTTACTATAATGATACTATTATTCTGATTCTTGTCCTGTTTTATTAATTTTAATACTTTTTTACAATAGCAGACTTAGATATTTTATTAATAATGGTTCTAATATTTTGCATTCCATGTTATTACATTAACCTTGTTTATATGAATAGTATCATGCTAAATTAAAAAGAAAACAGTATCAGAAGGTAAACCCAAACTCAGATATTATATCATACTATCCAATAAAACCTGTCAAAAGCTAGGTAGTGGTAGCACATGTCTTTAATCACATACTCAGGAGGCAGAGCCAAGCAGATCTCTCTGACTTAGTGGCCAGAGTGGTTTACCATGAGTCAAAAAGCCAGAGTGAGTTTTGGGAAAACCAGGGCTATACAAATAAACTCTGTCTTGAAAAAGAAAAGGAAAAATCCTGGAATAATTTAAAATCTATACAGGAATACCAACAGTTAACATAAAGCTTTAGAACCACATGACTCAGCAGTGAAGAGCACTGCCTGCTCTTCCAAAGATCCTGAGTTCAATTCCCAGCAACCACATGGTAACTCACAACCATCTGTAATGAAATGTGGTGCTCTCTTAAGGAAGAGACCTGGTCAGACATCCTCATCAATTTAGACCATGAAACCCTATATGGAAAAGTTTGACAGAACTGTCATATACAGGCTGCCCATGCATGCTTCAGCATTGTCAGGGCATAAATTTCAAAATTTCAATTTTCAAAATAAATTTCAGGAAAGTCAGTTCTACACAGAAAAACCATGTCTTGAAAATAGGGGGAAAAAAGAAAAAGAAAAGTAAAACATGGCAAAATGTAAAACCTATATAGTAACAAAAAGCTTTAGAACCTTAATTTTTCACTTGTTTTTATTTTTGTATCTTTTATTAAACATAGGGTCTCCATATCCCGTTAAGTGTTCTTTCAAGTTCTGTAAAGAGTCAAGTTGTAGTTTTGATGAGTATTTCATTTAATCTATTGCTTTTATTTTATTTATGTATCCCCCTTATATCTCTAATTTCTCCAGGACTTTTATCATAAAGGGATATTAGATATTGTCAAAGATCATTTCTGCTTCTAATAAGATGATCATGAATTTTTTCTTCTTTCATTTTGTTTATATGGTAGATCACATTTATTGACTTTTGTATATTGCACCATCCTTGCATCTTTGGAGTAAAACCCATTTGATCATGGTTGATGATATTTTTAATATGTTCTTGAATTTTGCTTGTAAGTATTTTATTTAGAAATTTTACATTTTTGTTCACAAGGAAATTTGGTATGTAATTCTCTCTTGGTTTTAAATCCTTATGTGATTTAGTTATCAGGATAGCTATATGTTCCTAGAGTGAATTGGGCAATTTTCATATGTTTTTATTTTGTGGAATAGTTCTAGAAATATTGGTTTTATTTTTTGAGAGTCTTTTTAGAAATCAGCAGTGAATCAATCTGGTCCTGAGTAGTTTAAGAGTAGGCACTTATTGCTATGAACTGGTTTCTTAGGTTTGCCTTCAGAATTCCTTCGAGTTTTAGGATGCTATCTTTTCATTTTAATTAAATTCTAAGACATATTCAAATTATTTCTTAATTTCTTTCTTAACCCATTTTCCATTCAATAGTGAGCTTTCAATTTCCATGAATTTTTAAAAGTTTAAAAGCTCTGTTGTTACAGCTCATCTTTTACCCATGATGATAAGGAAGGATTCATGGCACTATTTGTAAATTCTTGTCGGTTTGGAGAATGGGTTGCTTTTTCACATTCATTCTTTGTCTTTTGTTTGGGAATTAAGACTGTCCATGTTGAAAGATATCTATAAGATGTGTTTGTTGATTCCTGTTATTTTGTTCCTTTGGTGTGTGTGTGTGTGTGTATGTGTGTGTGTGTGTGTGTGTGCATGTGCACATATATGCTCACACGTACTCCCCTATTTCTCTCAGATCTACTCCTCCTTCTCTACCCACTCAAATAGAGTGGTAGAGATTTATTTAGGTTGTTAATTAAAACATATTAAGTTAAAACTTCATCTATCAGTATTATATTGAGTGAGAGTGCAGTTTTGAGCTGAGGAGCCTCTTTGACCGTCTCCTTCACATCCTTGTTCCTTAGGCTGTAAATGAGTGGGTTCAGCATGGGGATCAGGACAGTATAGAGCACAGTTGCCACTTTGACCATGAGCCGGGAGCTGTTTGCATTGGGCACACAGTAGAGAAGGAGGATGATCCCGTGAAAGATGCTGAGGGCAGTCAGGTGAGAAGTACAGGTGGAAAATGCTCTTCGGAGCCCACCCTTAGAAGGTATTTTGATAATAGTGAAGACTATGAAGACATAGGAGGCCATGGTGATAAGCAGGCTACTACCCTCACTTAATATGGAAATGACTAAGCATGCCATCTGACTGAATGAGGAGTCAGAACAGGATACAGAGATGATGGCAGAGTACTCACAGCCAAAGTGATCAATGATGCCAGGTTCACAGTAGTAAAGGGCAGTGAGAGTGTATGTGAGTATCACAGCACACAGACCACCCCACATATAGCTTCCAGCTACTAAGAGAGCACATAGCTGACGAGACATAGCAACAGTGTAGAGCAAGGGGTTACAAACAGCCACAAATCTGTCATAGGCCATCACTGCTAACATGAACATCTCTGTAATCACACATGCACAGCCAAAGAAAAACTGGACCATGCAACCTTTTAGGGAGATAGTTCTCTGTTCCACAACCAAGATCTCCAGTAATTTCGGTGTAAACACACTAGAATAACATATATCCAGAAATGAAAGATGGCTCAGAAAAAAGTACATGGGGGTATGAAGTTTAGGGTTGATCCTTCTGACAACAATTATGCCAATGTTGCCTACTAGAGTGACTGTGTATATGGCCATAACCATAAGAAAGAGTGGTGCTTGGAAGTGTGGGTAGTCCGTGAAGCCCACAAGAATAAATGTGGTCACAGAACTCTGGTTTATCTTTGCATGTGCCATGAGTTACCAGTTATAAAAACAAAGAAAGGAAAAATAATGAAGAAATTTGGTCAGTAGAACTTGATAGGGTAAAAGCTCAGATGACATCTGATATAAACAACAACAGCAACAAAAATCTGATGATCTTGAACTCAGTAGTGTTCTGCTTCAGGATTTATTCTTTATCTCAAATTGTGCATGTCTTTACAAATTGGATCTGTTTTTAATCCTGTAATGTTCTCACCTGGAATAAAAATAATTAATTATATGAAGTGCATATAAACTCCTCATGATTATTTCTGATCGTTGGAATGCTTCATCACAGAAAATAATTGCAAATGAGACATTCAGCTAAATAAGAAAATCAATATGATCTGTGCATCATAGTCTCATGTTTGAGAAAACTGGAAAGTTAAAAACATATAGCATACAAGGAAAATAAAATAATAGGAACTATCATACAAATTATTGGCATATAAATCACAATTCTTTATATTAAAGGTGTTTTGTTTGTTGTGCTGTATTTTGTTTGATTTTTTGTTTGTTTTAGTAGTGACTGAACCTATGGCCTTGTGACTGCTAGACGAGTATGCGACTATGCAGTCAACAAAACCTTCTTTTTACTTTTTAAAAAATTTTGAGGATAACCTGTCTTTGGTGCCATAGCTGACTGGCATTAATCTTCTTAACTTCCTAATTTACATCAGAATCAAGGGAACATGGATACAGATTAAAACCAAATGATTGTTAATGACTTCTATAGTTTTTACTTCCATCTTAGGAATACTCTCTCTCTTTTTTTTCCTGAGTCTCCTCTCCTAACACCTGTAATTTCTTCAGTTTGATTTGACAATTATCATTACACTGATCAACAAAATTAATTCCATATTCAGTTGTGTAGAAGGGAGGCCTTCATTAATATTTACTTTTATTATTATTACTACTAGTAGTAATATTTTCATTTGCTTTCTCAGACTAATTAAATATATATGTATATATACAAAAGTAACAGAGCCTCTATAAAATATTATATTTATTTTTTACAAATCTTTCCATACATATGTGTTAATTAATTTCATTTCTTTTTTCCTTTAAGTCTTTACATAGTCTCTCTATTGTTTTACCCTCACAAGTTCACATTTTTTAAAAGAAACTATTATAATATTGTCCTGAGCCAAATTCATTATAAAAAACTGATTCTACCACATTAGAATAAAATTGTCATAGACAATAAAAATATGAATTAGGAGACCTACTATGAATTTTTTACTTATTATATAACTATTAAATAAAGTGTAAAGCTTTTTGAACTTATTAATTTTACTGGTCTACAAAAACTATTCATGGAGGAGAAGAGTGGGAGGAAGGCGAGGGAAATGGGAGGCTGGGAGGAGGTGGGAATTTCTTTTTTTTTCTTTCAATAAAAAAAATTATTTCAAAAAACTATTCATGCATTACACATCAGACAAACACTTCATTCTTATATACTGAGAAATCTTAGATAAATTGGAGGTCACCAGTTTATTGTTAAATTACAAATTCTGATTCACTTTGTTCTAAATTTCTAATATGCATTTTTTTTATCAATTTATATGTTATCTTCTTGAATCTTTGACACCTATTTGCATTAATTCAGGACTCCCGGAATACATAGTATCATTCAGTAAAATTCCAGTTTCCATAAATTATCATAAACATTTGTCATAATCTTATCTTTCTACATACTATTAAAATAGAAACATGTATCAATAGTTGTAATTGTTATCTCTCTGTAGAAATTTAAGATCCACACTCACACACATCATCATCATTTTTGGTAAACACAAATTAGGAGATGAGCATGAGTCTGCATATTCATGACCCAAGGAATCAGGAGTCTTTAGCAAGTGAATAATGGGTTGTAAATTAGACTGAGTTACACAGAAACACTTTGCCTCAAGAAATTTCAGGAAAAGCTACAAGAGCACAGTAGCTGAAATATAATGTTAATGATATATTTTTATGAAAATAAAGTTTTCTCTATAACTAATTAAATTAAATACCCTAACTACCTCTGGGATTACTGCAAAACCAGTGTTTTTATCATTCAAATTAGAAACCAAAAGAGCAAGGGTATTCAAATACGTATACTTACTCTTAGATTTTTACGATTAACATTCAATTTTGACCTCTGGTGTCCAATGATTTGTCACCCAGGACATTGGGCTAAGTCACTCGACGTTCCCCAAGGCTTTTATTCACCCTCAGAGAGAAAATCTATGATTTGTAAAGTATCTCATTTTGTGACTCTTGTGGCATAAACCAGGATTAATGGAAACTACACAGAAATGCGTGCAAATGCCCCCGATCTCCATCCATTCCACTCCCATCAGTAATTGACAAAGAAATGCCCTTCCTCTGTTATCACACAATAATCGAACTTTTACTAACGTGAGATGCAAAATTTTAAGAAAGTTTTACAGCTTGCTATAAAATTAATAAGATTAACTCTTCTAAATTGATTTCAAAATAAATAACCTAGAACTACATGAACAAGGCAATTATTTTATTCTTGAGATTTAATCTCTTTTAATGCTGAAGAATAATTCCATTCTTCCTCTTAATTTTTTTTTAATGCTTTCTTTCAGTCAGGATTTTCAATATGGCTTCCCTAGAAAGAAGTTTTTCTATGGATAACACTTGTTCCTGCAATTTTATTTCCCTTGCATCTATAACTTTTTAATATCTGCGGTGTATTGCATATTTTACTCTCTTCTGTGTATCTTTTCATGTTTTTTGACCTTCATGTACCTAAATAAATCAAATTTCGTGTTGTTACAACTTGCATTTAACATTTAGTTTTAAAATCTTCGTATTAGTAACACAGCTATAAAAGAAATGGCTCAAACAATCAGCATGGGTAGGAACAAAGGAAATAGAATCTAGCACTTTAATATGCAATGTACTCCAGTGAGTAGATGCACAACTCACTTTTCTATCTACCATCTTTCAGTTTTTAAGGATTTTCATATACATTTCGGAAGATTCAAACAGTTTCAAGTAACTCACCAAAAGCATGAATTTCCAAATGTGCTTTTAAGATTATGTCATTTTCTTATTAATAAACATGAGCAATATCCTTCAAAATTAAAATGTTTTAAGTTTCTCAAACAAAGACAGGAACTGATTCTTGTAAAATAGAAATTAAATAAAGAATGCAGCCATCAAAATATTTTAAAAGAAACATACAAACATCTTGAAGAAAATACAGGTTTTTAATCTGTATTAAAAATGGCATTATTTAATATGAACCAACTACTTGACTTTGGGGAAATGCACCCTAGAGAACCCTCACTGATGATTATCTTGGACTACAAACATCTAATTAGAAGAAACTTCCTCTTTTGTTTTTAGAATATATAATTTTCCAGGACAATATTGTGTTTTTTTCAGACCTCATATACAAAGTTTCTCTCAACAGTATTTATATTTATGAGAATTATTAAATTAACAGGTGTATGAATATATGGACAATAGTGAAATTCACCAAGAATAGTTATACTAGCTGAGGTTCAGGGCATTGTCCCATCATATGTACATTTGGAACAGCTCTAACTGAACTTAGTGGTTTATAAGAAAAATGTTGGGAATTTGTAGTGTGCAATGGGGGTATATTTCATTCTAGTTTCATTGTACACATCTACAAATTTCTCAATTACAAATGAAACTTTAAATAAGAGAGATCATAATTCTTGATTGCATGTGACACTGAGTCAAATATACTAGTCAAAAAAATTAAACAAAGATGATTAATATTTTTTAAAGAAAGGTGCCAAATGTTGTCAATCATATAATAAACGGAAAAATGGATTTTTCTATGAAATTTATGGTTTACTACTACAATAAGTATGTATCTAAGGAGAAAAGAGAGAATAATGTTGACACATAAGAACATGTCTTTTAAAAGATATTTTATGATACAGTAGGCTCCAAGTTTGATATAAAAAATTGTCATTGTTTTTATTTGTTTTAGGGTCAAATGTATATTTTTATTTAGCATAAGGATCTGGACCACAGTTGAAAGGATTTTTATAGAAGATAATAAGAAGATGCTAAATTATGTGTAGAAAAGGAGAATTTGATTAAATATGTTATTTATATGCATGAAAATGAAATAAAAATATATTATTATGTAATACATATGCTAATAAAATATAAATACAAATAATTTAATTTCATTATTGAAATTAAAGAACATATAAATAGTATTAAAAAGATAAGATACATCCTAAATTATTCCCATATTACACCTGAATTTTGAGATTCTTGTCTTATATCCCCAAACAATAATTAATATATTTTGCTATAGCATTACAATAAAAAGTTACTGTAATTTGGTTTTGAAATTTTTCATATTTATCTATCTACTCAAGTTTGTGCACTCTACTTTTATCACGTGCCCATCTCCCTTAATCTAATATACTTTTTAATAATGTTACAAAATACCAACAAAAGGCAAGTTTGGCAGGGAAAGTATTTGTTTGGCTTACACTTTTATTTCACAGTCCATCAGTAAAGAAGTCAAGGCACAAACTAAAGTAGAAACCAGGAGGCAAGCACTGAGGCAGAGGCCAAGGAGAAATGCCATTTACTGAAACTCTCAGTCTCCTTTCTTACATAAAACAATACTACATGTTCAGGGGTGGCCTCACCATCAATAGACTGGGCTTTCTCGCATCAATCATGCACCAAGAGATGCTCTTTGGCCAGTCTAATAGAAATAGCTCCTTCATGCTATGTTGCCTCTCCAAAAGTGACTCTACTGTGTGTTACATGGACAAAAACTAACCAACACTCCTACTGAAAGCCTTCTCAATAAACGGACACTTTGATTAATTTTTATGTCCTGAGCTTAATGACAACTGCTCATATTAGCATGAATGGATAAATATTCAGTGGATCATGGCAATGTGTATGCCTTCCCCTACTACCTATAACATACCATCCCCTACTACCAATAACTATCCATAGTCCACATTCCTTCATGTATAATGAAAAGAATAAATGTTCAAACTTTGTATGGGTCTTGTTCAAATAAACACAGTTGTAGTATAAGTGCAAATTTTACATTATGTCCAGAAGGCATGGATTCCAAGGTATCCTTCAAGACCTCTCATATAAAGTCTTACTCTTCTATCACAATGTTCCTTGAGACTTAGAAGGGAAGGTGTCCTGTTTTTTGATGAAGAACAGTAGCCACAAGCTAAAGGAAGTCATACAACTCAAGAATACTTGATCAAAAGGACCCCATTATGAAGTCCAAGCACCTCAAAAGACAACATCAGAAATGCTTCAGCAATCTCAGTGCTTATGGATTACTGCTTTGTTATTATTACAAGTAGTTCATTTTAGTGATTAAAAAATTTATATCAGTTTGATATAATTACACACTGTTATGATCCACTGGGGTAGAAATGATCTAAAATTACCTAAATGATTTTATGAATTATCTAAATAAAAATTAATAAGCAATTATAGATATAAAGTCACATTGAAATATTGCAAAAGCATTATATGCATATTTATAAAAATACATATTTGTTAGCAGTAGTTTAGACAAATATAAATTACACTATGAAATGTAAGTGATATGTGCTAGATTCCATGATATATAAGAAATGAAACCGTGTGTACTGGTGGATATTTTTAATACCAGTACCCAGAGAAAGACAAAAGGAAGTCAGGTCTGCAAAGCTAGCTTTATATGATGAAACTCTAACCTCCAACAAGGAAAACAAAAGCTTCATAGAAATTGTATTTTTATGTTTATACAAAAAAAACTTCCCAATAAAAGGTCAATGTAGAGTTAAATGTAAAAATTTGTCAATACTTATTATTTCTTTTTCATAGTTCTCAATATGAAACTTAAATTTCCTTCATATACTTAGATAAATCATCTAAAAACCCACATAAATTTTGAAATACAAAATATACTAAAAATCCTACTCAGTACTTATACAACATTTTAAGGAAAATAAATGAATAAAATATTTGATTCAAATAGTTTGAGTATCAATCTATAATGATATTTATAGGTTTTCTACTATCAAATCCATGCGTGTGTTGATCTTTATCCTCATAGACTTCTTAGAATACCTGGACCTCCAGGAGCCCCTCTTCCCCCTCTTCCTGACCATAAACATAGCCACTGTGCTGGGAATCCTGGGCATGACTGTCACCATCAGGCTCATTTCCAAGCTCCACACCCTATTTTTTTCTTAGTCTTTTGTGGATTTCATTTACTCCATTTTTGTGATATTCAAACTCCTAGAAATTTTGATTATGGAAGATAAAGTTGAACAAATGTTTTTGTGGTATGATTGTGCATCCTTTGGGTATATGCCCAAGAATAAGATTGTTATTCAATTGAGGAAGATTGATTATTAATTTTCTGACAAACCACCAGACTGATATTCAAAGTGACTGTACAAGTTTACACTTTCACCGGCAATAGAGGGATGTTCTCCAGCATGAGCTATCATCAGTGTATTTGATCTTAGCCATTCTGACATGTGTAAGATGGTATCTCAGAATTGTTTGATTTTCATCTTCCTGATGGCTCAGAATATTGAGCAATTCCTTAAGTGTCTTTCAGCAGTTTGTAATTCTATCTTGAGAATACTCTGTTTAGATCTCGATCCCATTTTTATAGGATTATCTGGTATTTTGATGTCTAGTTTCTTGAATTCTTCGTATATTTTGAAGATCGGTCCTCTGCCTGATAGACAAGATCTCCTAAGAAAATTAGGAGTGGGGAGAACAGAGGGCAGGAGGGGAGGGGAGGGGCAAAGGAGAGGGAGGAGGAGGACATGAGGTATCTGGATGATTAAGATGAAGGAAGGACAGAGAGGGAGAGCAAAGAAAGTGATATTGTGATTGAGGGAGACATTATGGGACTAGAGAGAAATCTGGCTCTAGGGAAATTCTCAGGAATCCACAAGAATGACCCCAGCTAAGACCGTAAGTAATAGTGGAGAAGGTGCCTGAACTGACCTTTGCTTGTAATCAGATTTATGATTACCTTAATTGTCATCATAGAAATTCATCCAGCAACTGAGGGGCAGATGCACACATTCACAGACAAGCAATGAACCAAACTTCCACAGGCCAGTACAAGAGAGGGAGGAGCAATAATATGAGCAAAAAGGTTTTGACCATAATGGGGAGACCCACAGAAACTGACCTGACCTAGTGAAAGCTCACTGACTCTGGACTGAGAGCAGGGGGAGATGCATAGGACCAAACTAGGTCCACTGAATGTTAGTGACAGTTGTGTGACTTGGGCAATGTATGGAGCTACTAGCCCTAGGACCAGGATTTATCCCTGGTGCTTTAACTGGTGTTTTGAAACCCATTCCTTTTGGAGGGATACCTTTCTCAGCCTAGAATTAGAGGAAAGAGCATCGGTCTTCTTCCCTAAAGTCATGTGTCAGACTTTGTTGACTTACCCTTTCTGATGGGTGGAGGTTGGGCTGGGATTGAAAAAAGGTGCGGAAATTGGGAGGAGTGGAGGGAGTGGTTAGTGGGATGGGAGCAGGCTTGAAGTATTCTCCAGAGAGAAGACTATGGCCAAGTTTGGCCACCTGGGTGCTGAACTCTTGGGTAGAGTCTGTTGGGGCATTCTGTAATGTCTTCTCCAATTTATCCACATATTCCCTCTGGAAGTCAGGGAAGCTGAAGAGTATCTTCACCGCAGAGTTGAGGTAGCAGCTGTTCCCCATGCTCCAAATGCCTGTGTAATCAGGGCCAAACAGAGGCTTGAGTGGCTACCTGACTCCTGGATCAGCTCCCATTCACCAATCCTTTGGTTCCTGTCTATCACCAGCTCAGTCTTGTCTGTCTGTCTTCAGCCGAAGTGGGACAATTGCTCTGCCATGATAGGGTCCAGAACCATATCATCCTCATCATATGACTGGAAATCGGTTCCATTGGGTGTGATAGTGCCCAGTTTAACAGCTAATGGGTAGCCAGTATCCCTGCAGTGCTCCATAACTACATGGTTGTTGCCCTCACTATCATCAAATTAGCGTTGGCAACAGAGGATGGAGCCATTTGTCAGGTTCTCTTTCATGTCACACTTGGATCACAAAATGGCCAAAATCAAAATCACTAATAACAGCCTATGTTGGAAAGGATGTGGAGTAAAGGAAACCATCTTCCACTGCTGGTGGGAGTGCAAACTTGCCCTTTGGAAATCAGTATGGAGGTTTCTCAGAAAATTGGAAATTAGTATACCTCAAGACCTAGTAACACATTTCTTAAGAATATACCCAATGTAGCAATATTTTATTTTTATCTGAGTAAATAAATCTTGCCTGAAGTTCAGAGAGTGAAACAGCCGCACTGATCAGCCTTACATACTAGGCAGTGGTGACATACACCTTTAATCCCAGTATCCACTCTAGTTTGCCTTAAAATCTAGGAGGTGGTGGTACATGTCTTTAATCAAAGCACCAGAGAGAGATAGAAGACTGGAGGCGACAGCTCTCAATCACAGTCTCATTCTGAGATTCCTGGAGACTAGATTGTCATTTTGGACTCTGATAGAGGTAAGAGACAGTTGCTGACTGTTTTGACTTTCTGACCTTTGGGTTGAACCACAATTTCTGTCTCTGGGATTTTATTAGTCATGCTATACCCAAAGGACTTTCAACCATACCTTAAGGAGACTTGTTCAACTATGTTCATAGCATTCTTTAATAGGCAGATCCTGGACAACCTAGATGTCCCTCACACAAAGAATTAATGAAGAAATGAAGAAATTGTTGTATATCTATACAATGAA
This sequence comes from Microtus obscurus, assembly GCA_963919715.1. Lineage (NCBI taxonomy): Eukaryota > Metazoa > Chordata > Mammalia > Rodentia > Cricetidae > Microtus > Microtus obscurus. The sequence goes on from CAWTZC010001304.1 coordinate 42,586, forward strand.
TTTTTAGTCAGGGGATCTTAAATTTCTACAGTGAGATAACAGTTAAAACTATTGATACATGTTCCTATTTTAATAGTATGTAGAAAGATAAGATTATGACAAATGTTTATGATAATTTATGGAAACTGGAATTTTACTGAATGATACTATGTATTCCGGGAGTCCTGAATTAAGGCAAATAGGTGTCAAAGATTCAAGAAGATAACATATAAATTGATAAAAAAAATGCATATTAGAAATTTAAAACAAAGTGAATCAGAATTTGTAATTTAACAATAAACTGGTGACCTCCAATTTGTCTAAGATTTCTCAGTATATAAGAATGAAGTGTTTGTCTGATGTGTAATGCATGAATAGTTTTTTTAATTATTTTTTTTTATTGAATGAAAAAAAAAAGAAATTCCCACCTCCTCCCAGCCTCCCATTTCCCTCGTCCTCCTCCCACTCTTCTCCTCCATGAATAGTTTTTGTAGACCAGTAAAATTAATAAGTTCAAAAAGCTTTACACTTTATTTAATAGTTATATAATAAGTAAAAAATTCATAGTAGGTCTCCTAATTCATATTTTTATTGTCTATGACAATTTTATTCTAACGTGGTAGAATCAGTTTTTAATAATGAATTTAGCTCAGGACAATATTATAATAGTTTCTTATAAAAAATGTGAACTTGTGAGGGTAAAACAATAGAGAGACTATGTAAAGACTTAAAGGAAGAAAGAAATGAAATTGATTAACACATATGTATGGAAAGATTTGTAAAAAATAAATATAATATTTTATAGAGGCTCTGTTACTATTGTATATATACATATATATTTAATTAGTCTGAGAAAGCAAATGAAAATATTACTACTAGTAGTAATAATAATAAAAGTAAATATTAATGAAGGCCTCCCTTCTACACAACTGAATATGGAATTAATTTTGATGATCAGTGTAATGATAATTGTCAAATCAAACTGAAGAGATTACAGGTGTTAGGAGAGGAGACTCAGGAAAAAAGAAAGAGAGAGAGTATTCCTAAGATGGAAGTAAAAACTATAGAAGTCATTAACAATCATTTGGTTTTAATCTGTATCCATGTTCCCTTGATTCTGATGTAAATTAGGAAGTTAAGAAGATTAATGCCAGTCAGCTATGGCACCAAAGACAGGTTATCCTCAAAATTTTTTAAAAAGTAAAAAGAAGGTTTTGTTGACTGCATAGTCGCATACTCGTCTAGCAGTCACAAGGCCATAGGATCAGTCACTAGTAAAACAAACAAAAAATTAAACAAAATACAGCACAACAAACAAAACACCTTTAATATAAAGAATTGTAAATTTTTATGTCAATAATTTGTATGATAGTTCCTATTATTTTATTTTCCTTGTATGCTATATGTTTTTAACTTTCCAGTTTTCTCAAACATGAGACTATGATGCACAGATCATATTGATTTTCTTATTTAGCTGAATGTCTCATTTGCAATTATTTTCTGTGATGAAGCATTCCAACGATCAGAAATAATCATGAGGAGTTTATATGCACTTCATATAATTAATTATTTTTATTCCAGGTGAGAACATTACAGGATTAAAAACAGATCCAATTTGTAAAGACATGCACAATTTGAGATAAAGAATAAATCCTGAAGCAGAACACTACTGAGTTCAAGATCATCAGATTTTTGTTGCTGTTGTTGTTTATATCAGATGTCATCTGAGCTTTTACCCTATCAAGTTTTACTCACCAAATTTCTTCATTATTTTCTCTTTCTTTGTTTTTGTAACTGGTAACTCATGGCACATGCAAAGATAAACCAGAGTTCTGTGACCACATTTATTCTGGTGGGCTTCACGGACTACCCACACTTCCAAGCACCACTCTTTCTTATGGTTATGGCCATATACACAGTCACTCTAGTAGGCAACATTGGCATAATTGTCGTCAGAAGGATCAACCCTAAACTTCATACCCCCATGTACTTTTTTTCTGAGCCATCTTTCATTTCTGGATATATGTTATTCTAGTGTGTTTACACCGAAATTACTGGAGATCTTGGTTGTGGAACAGAGAACTATCTCCCTAAAAGGTTGCATGGTCCAGTTTTTCTTTGGCTGTGCATGTGTGATTACAGAGATGTTCATGTTAGCAGGGATGGCCTATGACAGATTTGTGGCTGTTTGTAACCCTCTGCTCTACACTGTTGCTATGTCTCGTCAGCTATGTGCTCTCTTAGTAGCTGGAAGCTATATGTGGGGTGGTCTGTGTGCTGTGATACTCACATACACTCTCACTGCCCTTTATTACTGTGAACCTGGCATCATTGATCACTTTGGCTGTGAGTACTCTGCCATCATCTCTGTATCCTGTTCTGACTCCTCATTCAGTCAGATGGCATGCTTAGTCATTTCCATATTAAGTGAGGGTAGTAGCCTGCTTATCACCATGGCCTCCTATGTCTTCATAGTCTTCACTATTATCAAAATTCCTTCTAAGGGTGGGCTCCGAAGAGCATTTTCCACCTGTACTTCTCACCTGACTGCCCTCAGCATCTTTCACGGGATCATCCTCCTTCTCTACTGTGTGCCCAATGCAAACAGCTCCCCGGCTCCTGGTCAAAGTGGCGACTGTGCTCTATACTGTCCTGATCCCCATGCTGAACCCACTCATTTACAGCCTAAGGAACAAGGATGTGAAGGAGACGGTCAAGAGGCTCCTCAGCTCAAAACTGCACTCTCACTCAATATAATACTGATAGATGAAGTTTTAACTTAATATGTTTTAATTAACAACCTAAATAAATCTCTACCACTCTATTTGAGTGGGTAGAGAAGGAGGAGTAGATCTGAGAGAAATAGGTGAGTACATGTGTAAAGGCGTAAACCATGAACAATGCCACACCAGTTTGGGATTACTATTACTAGGGTAGTATTTATTTAAAGAGGGAAAACTTACAGATCACTATCCCAGACAACAGCTCTCTGCACAACTAGAGAAAGAGTCTAGTCGCCAGACCAGCAGGAAGTCAAGAGAGAGCGAGCGGAAGGAAATAGAGGCTTTATGAATGGAGAGAAACCACGCCCCAATGGGCTGGTATCTCAGCAGCTATTGGTTGGAGGGGCTTAAAGACCTCCTGCAACACCTCCCCCTTTTGTTTAAGTAAGAGAGTTCTAAACCTACTATGAAATTATATACAATAAGTACAAATATCCTATTCTAACTAGCTTAGGACTTGTATAATAAATAACTTGGCCAAGTCATGAGAGAAAAGTAACTATAGTTATATAGTCTTCAACCCCATCAAAGATCTGAGAAGGGAAATAATGTTACCTGGGTAATTAGGAAGTTCAGTAAAACAACTTCCCAAACCTGCAAGAAATCACAGGGACAACTAGCTACCTGGGCAATCACCCAAAGTCACGTTTGCAGCGTTGAAGCAACCAACTTTGGCTAAGGCCTAACATAACTGACATACCATTTTCAAAGGCAAGCAACTTTTCAAAACTATCTTACCCTGTCTTGGCAGGATATGACAGTCCTGTTTTATCCATTGATGCACGCTCTGTATCTCTGTCAGTGGTTAAGGTATGGGCATTTCTTTGCCCCAAGGCCAGTTCTGTCAAAAAGAAAGGCTCCAGGTGGAGTGTCTTTGGTGCGAAACATTCTCTCGGGAATAGAGCGGTGTTGCCAGGAGCAATTGTGTCTCACTACCACAAAACTCTGAGTTAGATTAAAGGCCATTTTCTACAGCTCTTTGAAGAGGTTGAAGATCATCTATCTATACTGAGTATAATCTCTATATATCTAAATAACCTAATTAGTCTAATTATAAATGGCAAACTTAGATGACTATTAATCTATATAATTCTCAATATCTATCTAACTTAAAGACTAAGACAATAAACATCAATAAGCATCTGTGTAACAAATGAGGATAATGACCTCCAAATATAAACAATGTACAAATATACATTGCAATATGGTAAATATCGATACAATATATGTCAATACATAAAAAATATTTTAAACAGAGGTAGAAACATGCAGGCATACAATAGTCAATATAATTTAACTTTGTATCAATATACAAGTATCAATACCAATATGTTTGTCTAAAAATTGTAACTCACAATTACAAATCTATTATCCCATCACCCTCTTTTTTTTTTTCAAAATGATCCCTGAGCTTATAAAATTCCTCCCCCAACTTCCCAACCCCTAAATGATGTCCCTAAACCCGGGGGCAAACTTTACTGGGAGAGGGGACGTCGTCCTCTAGAATTACTTCCAGCTGTCATGGGGGCGACGTTCTTTCTGGGGGATCCTGTGAAAGTAAAATGATGGTTAAATTTCAATATCAATGTCTTTTAAAATTGCAAATAGTCTCTGAGTATTTTGTGGAGGTCTGGCCAGAATGTTGTACAAGATGTGCACCATTTCAGCTAACCAAGTTGGGATCTTCTTGTGCAGCTGGTACCCAAAACAGGTCTTGTAGTAGCGCTATCAGTATCATGACGTCATATCAACCAGGTAGAGTTGTTGTTGTGGGGCCCCATCTTCTTCCTGGAAACTTCAAATGTCACTTCAGAAAAGACTCATTGATTATTGTAAAAAACTTAAACATTAATCATATAGACATATATAGTCATATATATATACATATATTCAATGAAAGGCATGATAGATATATTCAATGAAAGGTATGATAGATATGAAGAAAAGCAAAGATGTTTTCTAAACTCATATTTCTTTCTGTCCCATATCACGGCTCTTGACATGAGACAGAACCTCCAGAAACTCTGGGTTTTTCTCTTACTAACAGGCTTGGAATTGGAGCGGGACTGAGCCAGAGTCCAACTTCAAAACCAGCTTTATAAATTTAGAAATATGGTTTAGTACATGTTACTTACCCATTCAGTTTTCTTGATATTTCCTATTGGGCAGGTATTTTTCCATCTGTCAGTATCCAAATATCCAGGGTCCCTTGAATTTTTCAAAGGTGAGTGTTTTCCTGTGTAGATAAGAACAGAACCCTGCCCCCATTCTATATGTTTTTCTTACCACCTGTATGAATATCGTTGTGGATGAGTTGTCATTTCTCCTTTCCAAGAGGTTTCTCCTCTTCAAATCGAAACTTTATTAATTTTGATGGTATCCACAATTTTTCTTCTCCTGTGGAAACAAGAGCAAAACCCCTTCCCCAACGTAGCACATTTCCTGGCTTCCATTGAGAGGTCAGCACATCTTTGAAATAAATCGGTTGATTTAGTTCAGCAGACTTTTCCATTATCCAATGTCTTTCTGCTGCTGTCGTTCCTTTCTCATTAGCGTTAAGAAAATTCAAGGTTAATAAAGCATTACGTAATCTATTTCTGGGGGTATTTTCGGTCCCTTTCTGTTTGTTCAGCATATCCTTTATAGTACGATTTGATCTTTCTATAACTGCCTGACCTGTAGGATTATTTGGTATACCTGTAATGTGTTTTATATTATAATAATCAAAAAAGCGTTTCATTTTCTTAGATTCATATGCTGGACCATTATCTGTCTTTATTTGTGCAGGTATACCCATGATGGCCATAACTTCCAATAAATATGTGATTACTGAATCTGCCTTTTCTGAGCTCAGGGCAGTAGCCCATTGAAAACCTGAATACGTGTCTATGGTGTGGTGTACATATTTTAATTTACCAAATTCCATAAAGTGGAACACATCCATCTGCCAGATTTAATTTCTCTTAGTACCCTTTGGGTTACTCCCTGCAGGCAACGGTGTTTGATTATAGAAAGAACAAGTAGGACATCTCTTTATAATGTCCTTAGCTTGTTGCCAAGTAATGGAAAATTCTTTCTTTAGGTCTTTACTATTGACATGATGCTTTTTATGAAATTCCGAGGCCTGCAACACGCTTCCAATCAATAATTGATCAATCTCAGCGTTGCCTTGTGCTAGAGGACCAGGCAGACCTGTATGGGATCGGATGTGTGTTATGTACATCGGACAAAGCCTGTTCCTGATTATGTCTTGTACCTGGATAAACAATGAAGTCAACTCTGTGTCATCTGGTATAAATTCAGCGGTTTCAATATGCAAGATAACTATTTCTGCATATTGTGAATCTGTAACTATATTAAGAGGTTCTTTAAAATCCCTTAGCACCATAAGAATGGCATATAATTCTGCCTTCTGGACAGAATTATAAGGGCTTTGTTCCACCTTACTCAATTCATCTGACTTGTAACCTGCTTTCCCTGATTTATTTGCATCAGTATAGAATGTACGGGCTCCAGTTATTGGAACATCACGTACAATTTTAGGAAGAATCCAAGAAGTTCTCTTCATGAGGTTAAGTCTACCACTTTTGGGATAATTGCTATTAATTTCTCCCAAAAAATTAGCACAAGCTCTTTGCCACGGTTCATTGTCTTCCCATAACTTTTTTATTTCTTCAGTAGTAAAAGGCACTATAATTTCTGCTGGGTCTATACCTGCTAGTTGACGAAGTCTCAGCTTACCTTTTATAATTAATTCAGAGACTTTTTCCACATAAGTTTTTAATTTTTTACTTGGTTTATTGGGTATAAATATCCATTCTAAAATAATATCTTCCCTCTGCATTAGAATCCCTGTAGGAGAGATCCTGGAAGGCAATATGACTAGGATGCAGCTAAGATTTGGGTTCACCCTATCCACATGTGCTTCCTGTAATTTTTCCTCAATCATTGTCAGTTCCTTTTCTGCTTCAGCTGTCAGTTTTCTTGGACTATTGAAATCTTTATCACCATCTAAGGTTTTGTTTAAATGAACTATTAGATCAGGTGTTATCCCAACAGCTGGTCGTAGACTGAAATGTCTCCCAACAATCTTTGGAAGTCATTAAGAGTCTTTAACTGGTCTCTCCTAATTTGTGCCTTTTGTGTTTTAATTTTCTCTAACCCTATTCTGTAACCTAGGTAATTAATAGAATTTCCTCTTTGAATCTTTTCAGGGGCAATTTGTAATCCCCACCTAGGCAAGACTTTCTTTACTTCTTCAAACATCCTTTCTAAAATATCTTTATTTGAATCTGATAATAAGATGTCATCTATGTAATGATAAATTATGGACTTGGGAAATTGTTTACGAATTATTTCCAATGGCTTACTTACAAAATATTGGCACAATGTAGGACTATTGAGCATACCCTGTGGGAGGACAGTCCATTGATATCTCCTATTAGGCTGAGAATTATTATAAGTAGGCACCGTGAAGGCAAATTTTTCTCTATCCTTTTTTTGTAACGGTATAGTGAAAAAGCAGTCTTTCAAATCAATAACTATAAGAGGCCATCCTTTTGGTAATAGAGAAGGCAAAGGAATTCCAGATTGTAGTGGGCCCATAGGTTGAATTACTTTTTGACAGCTCTTAGATCTGTCACCATTCTCCATTTACCAGATTTCTTTTTTACAACAAACACGGGAGAATTCCAAGGGCTGGTTGATTCTTCAATATGGTGAGCATCTAATTGGTCTTGCACCAGCTGTTCCAATGCCTGTACTTTATCTTCAGCTAGAGGCCACTGTTTGATCCATATTGGCTTCTCAGTTAGCCATTTTAAAGGTAGGGCTGTTGGTACCTCTAAAGGTTTGGTATTTGCTATATGTTCTTGTACAGCCTGAATGGCTGGTGACCTTTTTCCATAATACCTCATCATATCTTTCCCAGAATTATGAGTTCCTGGAACTGCAGGAATGTTAATCTGGGTAGTCCATTGCTGTAACAGGTCACGGCCCCATAAATTTATTGCAATATTGGCTATATATGGCCTTAGTCTTCCTATTTGTCCTTCAGGCCCTATGCATTCCACCCATCTTGTGCTTTGTTTTACACGAGATAGGGTTCCAATTCCCAGAAACTGAACATCTACTTCTTGAAGAGGCCAATTTGGATGCCAAGATTCTGGGGTAATAATACTTACATCCGCACCTGTGTCTAATAAGCCTTCAATAAAAGTGCCATTTATACAGACTTTTAGCTTTCGTCTTTGGTCGTTAATAGAAGTCTGCCAAAATATATGTTTACTCTGTCCTACTGGGTTTTTTGACTCATCCTCCACAAGTAATTCACCATTTAGACTAGTATTACTTTTTACAGCAGAAATTGGAGCTTTTAGATTTCTTGGTCAGGCACGTTCTCCACTGTGACTGGGAATGACTGGGCCACTGTTGGCTTGGGGCCTGCGAGAGGCCCCCTCAAGGAGTTTCCGAAGCTATCGGGTTGCCTTGTTTGTCTGTTGTTGACCTGCATTCGTTGGACCAATGACGGCCTTTACCGCATCTCCTACATATACCTGAAGGCCTAGGTCCCCCTATTTTTGTCATTCCCAGAGGAGATATTATTTCTTGAAATTCTGTGCCTGCAATCCCTTTCAGATGTCCTAATTTTCCACAATTAAAACACCTGGCAGTTTGATGTCTCCTCATTGCTGTGGAAATCGCTTCTCCTACCCAAGATTCATCATTATAGCTAAATGTCTCAACATTCATCGTATGCTGAATCCATTCATCCATAGGTGCTGATCTAGACTTTAAAGGCCCAATTATCTTTTTGCATTCTATGTTTGCATTCTCAAACGCTAGAGATTCAAGAAGTATTCGTCTAGAATCCGGGTCTGTTACCCCTACGTCCAGAGCCTTAATTAATCTTTGCAAAAAGTCAATAAAGGGTTCTCTCTGTCCCTGCCTAATTCTGGTATATGATTCAACCCTTTTTTGCTGGATCTTGTATCCTATTCCAAGCATTTAAAGCTGCTTGGTGACATAGATGCAGTACTTCATCGTCATAAAGAGCTTGGACCTGTGGATCAGCATATTCTCCTGCACCAAGAATTTGATCTTGGGAAACCTCGACACCTTTTGCTCTTCCTTGCTGTTCCATATGTTTGGATTCTTCTCTGAAATAAATTCCAAACATCAAGGAAGGTCCCTTATCTAAAACTGCAGACACTAACTGATGGAAATCATAGGGGGTAGCTCTAGCATTAGAAGCCCAAGTCCTTATCATTTCCTGTACATATGCATTTTGCAAGCCAAAAGTAACAATAGCCTGTTTAATTTCTTTCAGATCATTCATTGCTATTGGCATCCATCTAGCTTCTCTGACTCCCTTTGAGCCTTTAGAAGTTGACGCTTTGTCAGAATTAAGTATAGGGTATGCCGCTAAAACCCTGGGTAATCCAGTTCTAATAGCTGGTGTTGGCTTTGTATCCTGTCCTTGTGCCTTATTACTCTGTTCACCAGTTCCAATCATTTTTTCAAGCATTTGAAGTCTTTTTATTATTTTGTTTATATTGCCTCTTTTGAATCCTGAATCTCCTGAATCTCCTGACCTGCATGAGTTCTTGAGAGTACCATAATCTTCCTAAATGATAGAATATTCAAAAGAATACTAAAACCTAGTAACCAGTAAATTAAGTTATCCTCATAGTCATATAAATTTTGCATGATTAGACCCATTGTATTGATAGCCCAAACAGTGAAAGTCATGTTTGAAACAAAAACTGCCATATTACCTATTATCCAGCTGGCCTCGAACTCACCGAAATCCGAAATCCGCCTGTCTCTGCTTCCCGAGGGCTTGGATTAAAAGCATGCACCACCACCTGTCTGGTCGAACTCACAGAGATCCGCCTTTCTCTGCCTCCCGAGTGTATGCCACCACCACCTGTCCGGCCTCAGAGATCGTCCTGCCTCTCTGGATATTATGGGCCTTAAGGCCAAGTGTATCTCGGACTCGGCACTGGGCAGAGGAAGCAAGGGCTCGTTCCCGCCAAGCCGAACTTGCAGCCGGCAGCCAAGTGGGGGGGGGTCCTAAAAGCCAAACATTCGTCGGGCGCCATGTAAAGGCGTAAACCACGAACAATGCCACACCAGTTTGGGATTACTATTACTAGGGTAGTATTTATTTAAAGAGGGAAAACTTACAGATCACAATCCCGGACAACAGCTCTCTGCACAACTAGAGAAAGAGTCTAGTCGCCAGACCAGCAGGAAGTCAAGAGAGAGCAAGCAGAAGGAAATAGAGGCTTTATGAATGGAGAGAAACCACGCCCCAATGGGCTGGTATCTCAGCAGCTATTGGTTGGAGGGGCGGAAAGACCTCCTGCAACACGTGTGAGCATATATGTACCCATGCACACACACACACATACACACACA